>WNWK01010501.1:0-69845 GCA_009830355.1 Cherax destructor | reverse complement strand
CTTAATTAACTAAACTGCTTAAACCCTAATAAAATGTATTTGTTACCCAAAAAAAAAGATCAATTTATCCGCTATAGCTGACTTGCGGTTTGTTGACGTCATGTGATGTGCCTGGAAGGTTCCATCTCGGCAGCTGAGATTTACGATCATAGGCAGTATTACGTAATCAGGACGGAGGACTGAGCCTGCATCACTTAATAGATTTTGTATTCATATCTACTGCAATATGTATTCTAATATCTATGACAATAAAATCAATCATTTCTAAAGTTTTGAACAGGTACAAGTATCAGGTATGCGAAATATGTAAAAAAGAAATACTGAAGGTGTGAGTGGTACGCCATAGCCATTATGGGTGAAAACGTCCGTCTTCGTCGGACGATCCAGTTACACTACGTCATGCGCCGCAGGAATTCACCCGCTCCTGAACCTCGTAGAACTGAAATACTTCCACATGAATAATGACGTCTTGCGGCCAACAATTATTACCTGTCTAGCACCTTTCACTGCTTTTTAAGATGACATAAAACTTTAATATTAACCCTTTACCAGGCCACGCATCAAATTTGAGACACTGCAACATTTGCAACCTATATTCTGATAATATAAGCAATTCTAAGACATATTTATTTTTGTTCATTTGTCAAGTTTATTTATTTTAGGCGCCTCTTAAATACCCTCTATGGCAGAATCAAATATGAGGCACACCTGGCCTGGTAAAGGGTTAAGATTGATGGAAAATGTGTTATGAGGTAAGCTTAATTAACTTGAAAGCTGCCTATTTAAGCCGGGAAATATAACAATCACACAAATACGATGCTAATCTTGATGCTTCCAGGTGGTATTTTTTTCAGGATACAAGTAGAATATATCAATAATTATAATATGAAAAAGAAAATCGTTAACCATATCTTCCAGAATATAATAAGTGCGGCTCTTAACTCACAGACACTTGCTGGTGGAACAAGTAGATTACAACACGAAGAATAAAAGCACTTGTTCATAAGGAATTACACTTGTGTAAGGATCTCTACTCTGCCCGAAATACACCGCTAGTGGCTTTCTTTTCTGCTTAATATTTTATTGCATGTAAGCTACGTTACCTGTATACTGTAGAAAATAAATAAATTATCTGTATTTGTATTACATTAACATTACAATTAGGTGATGATGATGCATGCATGTAGTCAACTGCAATCAGTGCAGCTTGCTAAAAACAAAGATAAAAGGGACATTACATGGCAGTGCTCAAATATTTATTAAATTCAGACCACGAGTGGTTAATCCAGAACACAATTAACTTACAAATATATTTCAGAATGTACAGTATACTCAGCATCAATAATTATATTTATACATCAACACACAAGCAATTAGTGCAGAACAACTTTTTTTCAGCTAAACTGCTGGGAAGGGATCAAGACTTCGTCAAAAGGTTTTCTACTAACTTTCCACAGTAACTGAGGCGGCCCAGATCACTAAGGTATGCTCGCCCCGTGGTGTCGTCCTTACCTCTCACTATTTACTCATTGCCAGTTTGAAGTTTGCAACTGACACAGAAACGACAAGGAATTTACAATACAGGAAGGGTATGTGGACATGACGAACAGTCAGAGGGCATCTACATTATATATATATATATATATATATATATATATATATATATATATATATATATGGCTCATGGGGCTCATGGGGAAAGAGTGCATCTAAGTTCCTCAAGGGCTGGGCAAAAGACTCAACAGGGTAACTAGGGATCCCAGGGCAGCTAGTTTCTGTTCCAGCGACTCAGCGCTGCTGTTCAGGAGGTAATGCATGCTGTATTCTGGGCACGGCACCAGCTCGGAAGAGCTGGATGAGATTTTCGCATTATAATCAGTGACAAAGATGTAACAATATGTACTGAACATGTATCTCTCACCTCGTGTACTGTATATCCATCTTTATATCAACAATGTATCTCTCAAATCTTTTGTACCATATTATGTAATAAAAACATACCTATTGGTAAAAAAAAAAATTAAAAGATGGGGTGGTAGGAAAGTGGAATATTCAAATGGCATCAGGAAGAAATCCAAATATTCTTCCTTGAAGCCTTTTATATTATATATATATATATATATTATATATATAAACACTCATCTCTGGCCGACGGAGACTCGACCCTACGAACTTGTGACAGGAACGCAGTGCTTTACCGACCGTACCACACTGGACCAATAAAGCACTGCGTTCCTGTCACAAAGTCGTAGTCATCTGATTTGAATATTTCGCCTGCTCTTGCGAATTCCTAGCAATATATATATATATATATATATATATATATATATATATATATATATATATATATATATATATATATATATATATATATATATATATATAATTATAACATCGGCCGTTTCCCACCGAGGCAGGGTGACCCGAAGAAAGAAGAAACATTTTCATCATCATTCACTCCATCCATATATACACGAACGAAGGTCTTCAAACCCTACACATGCATATACGCATTTCACTGACAAATAAAACTAGGTTTAAAGGTGAATTACATATATATATATATATATATATATATATATATATATATATATATATTATATATATATATATATATATATATATATATATATATATATATGTCTTGCCTAATAGGTAAAACTGGTCAATTAGCAGAAAATATATCTTTAAACGTATAATAGAAAATTTTAGAAAGGACTTAATTTTAAATGAGTTCTTGCTAATTGACCAGTTTTACCTAATCGGCACGACATGTATATATATATATATATATAATTAAGTCAAGGAATGTCTACAGTAGTTATAGAACGGGGTATAGTCAGAGGGGATCTGAGACCGGGCTGAGGGGTCTATGATTCAAGACAATTAACATATAGTATATTAAAAAATATACATGAGCATATAGTTACGTATGTGGTTTCTTACCTTTCCTTGCCATCAACACCCGGGGACAAATGCCTTCTTTGCATCTCCTAAAGTACACCACTGTTAAACTGATCTCAGATTATTATAATCGACAGAGAAATCTCGTCTGAGCACGAGATACCCACCTAGCAACTTTCTATTGCCTACTTAAACCCCAGTGTTTAATTCTTATATTGGGACTACACCTGTGCCTCTACGTTGGCTGACATCTACTTGTCATACTCTGAAGCTGAAGGAGGTGAGGCCGCCAGTTGCAGGGAGGCCCAGAAGATCAATTAATACGGAGGGCTGCCACCTTGCAATAACTTCGTCCCAGTAGGGTCGGAGACCCTTAGAACATGGGGCAAGTGTGCTCTAAAATCACTGAAAGAGTTAGGTGAAAAACTCATCACAGAAACCAAGGACCCCAGAGCAGCCAGCTTCCTCTTTAAGAGACTCAGTGTTGTGATCCGGAGGGAAAATGCCTGCAGCATTCTGAGCACGCGCCCACTACCGGGAGCTGGATGAAGTATTTGAGAAGTAGGCTTTGAGATGTTATTTATGTTCTCCCTATTGTATCTTTGTTAATGTATATTGTTTATAAATAACGTTCACACAAAATACAAGAGGTGGTAGAAGAAAATATTCAAACAGCTCCAGTTTCCTTAAAGCACGTTTCTCTTCTCCGAGAATGAGTGTCCCCAGTCCAGTCCTAGAGGTGGTACTTCCCTGTGTACTCACATAGTTCTGGTTACTGGGGTCGATTAATATTATTATTATAATCAAATAGAAGCGATAAACCACAGGGGTTATACAGCGCTGCAGGTTATTGCAGAATGCAGGGAGAATGGGTTGTAAGAGGGAGATGGATGATTAGTAGGGTATGGAGTGCAGCAGGACAGTGGATAGTGCAGAGATAGAGGGTAGCAAGAGATCAAGGTAGAGGGGACTGAGGGAGGTGCTAGAGGTATAATCTTCAGAGTTTGTGTAGTAAGTCAGTTTCTGTCAAAAAGTCAACGAGAGAGTCAGGATTAAGGAGGGTCTATCTGCAAGAAGAGAAGGTAAAGAAAGGGCCTCAGAGCGAAGACGCCGTTGGAGGTAAATTCTGCGTGCTCGTTGATAGAGTAGGTAGTCCAACAGAATATGTCGAACAGACACTGGAACCTGACAATGCTCACAGAGAGGGGCAGGGAGCCTCTCCATGAGATACCCGTGAGTAAGACGAGTGTGGCCGATGCGAAGACAGGAGAGTGTAGTCTCCCAACCTCGACATTGGTGACAAGAAGAAGGCCAGAAACCTATAACCGGTTTAATAGAATGAAGTTTGTTATTCAGCAGGTCAGACCAGCGTTGTTGCCAACGGGTGCGAAGGTGGGTAGCAATGACCGCAAAATAGTCCGTGAAAGGAACACCTCTATATGAAACTGGAAGGTCATGTACTGGTGACCGCGCAGCAGTGTCTGCCTGTTCATTGCCCTGTACGTCAACATGACCAGGGACCCAACAAAAGACAATATCTTTATGCTTGCTAAAGATACGGCGTAACCAAAGGTGGATACGAAGAACTAGGGGGTGAGGTGTATCAATTTTAAGGATAGCCTGTAAAGCACTAAGGGAGTCTGAAACGACCACAAATGGTGACACAGGCATAGATGCAATATGGATAAGTGCCACAAGAATGGCATACAATTCAGCCGTAAATATGCTAGCCGAGGGTAATAGATGCCCTCGTATGACGCTGTCCGGAAACACTGCTGCGAATCCGACGCCGTCAGATGACTTTGAACCATCGGTGTATACTGCGATGGCATGGGAATGAGAACGGAAATGGTCTAGAAAGAAAGAGCGAGAAGCCGCCGTAGGTAGTTGGGCTTTTGCGCAAGGTAGAGGAATAGAACAGACACGGACAGCAGAACTTCCCAAGGGGCAGGGAAAGGGGGATGTCACATGAACATATAGGTGTGAGCTGAAGGGAAGACAGGAGTGAATGTAGACGAAGAGAAAAGGGACGAAGTAAGCAGAGGCGACGAACAAATAAAGAGCGCCTACTAACATCTGTAACAATCCTATACATGGAAGGATTGCGGAGGTCATGAGAGCGAACAAAATAGCGAATGATGGAATGTTCGCTTCTACATAGAGGATCTCAACAGGGCAAGAACGCAATGCACCAAGGCATAAACGTAATCCCTGGTGATGGATGGGATTAAGGATGGAAAGAGTAGCAGGGGAGGCCGCCAAATATATCTGGTCACCATAATCGAGTTTCGACAAAATTAGGGCTGAATGTAGGCAAAGGAGAGTTCTACGATCAGCCCCCCATGAAAGATGTGCGAGGGTTTTAAGAAGGTTCAGCCTGGTGTGACAAGTTGCCTTCAGAGAGGTAATGTGAGGTTTCCAGGACAATCGACAGTCGAACAGGAGGCCGAGAAACTTGACTGTATCACGTTCTGGGATACGTGAGCCGTATAGGTACAATGGATGATTAGAGACCACTGAACGTCTAGTAAACGTAATTTGATGAGTTTTGCCACTAGAAAATTTAAACCCGTGAGTGGTGACCCAATCAGAAACCCGGTTGATGGCATGCTGGAGGGAAACTGCAATGAGGTGACAGTCAGCACCTGGACAAGCTATAGCAAAGTCATCCACATAGAGCTATGACCAAATATTGGATGGAAGAACAGATGCCAGATTATTTATAGCAAGCAGAAAGAGTGTTGTGCTCAGAACACATCCCTGGGGACACCTTCAGCTTGGACAAATTCCGGGGAGAGTTCATTACTAACCCGGACCCGGAAATGTCTGTCAGTTAAGAAGGCCTTAAGAAAGAATGGTAGGTTGCTTCGGAGGCCTAAGGAGTGGGCCTAGGCCAAGATATTATATCTCCAAGTTGTGTCATAAGCCTTCTCAAGGTCGAAAAAAATGGCAATAACCGAATGGTTATTCACAAAGGCATTACGAATATACGTATCCAAGCGCAGCAAGGGGTCAATGGCAGAACGGCCCTTACGGAAGCCATATTGACTAGGGGAGAGACTATTGTGCGTCTCTAAATACCACATCAAACGTCTATTAACTAGACGTTCCATCACCTTGCAAACTGCACTGGTAAGAGCGATGGGACGGTAGTGACAGGAATCACGTCCCGTAGTACCTGGTTTTCGAAAAGGGAGAACAATAGCAGACTTCCACAGCTGGGGAAGAACTCCTTGCGACCATATGAGATTAAAGAGTCGTAAGAGGACAGTAAGAGCAGACTGATGTAAATGCTGTAGCATACGAATATGTATGCCGTCTGGCCCAGCTACCGATGATCGGCAAGCAGTGTGTTGCCTCCAGTTCTTGAAGGGTAAAAGGTACATTATAGGATTCTTCTCTAAGAGAAGAAAAGTCTAAGGGCTTTAACTCGCTGGCAGACTTAGAAGAAAGGAACGAGGGGCATAGATGGAGCCCCTGAGAAATGCGGACGAGAAGATTACATATTTCAGTGGCAATGGCAAGAGGGTGTGCTATATCGACACTAGCAACCTGAAGAACAGGAGCCGGGTCGGGGAGAATTTACCACTTAATTTCCGCACTTTCTTCCAGACTGCACTCATCGAGGAAGCTGAAATGACAGTAGAAACGTAATCTCGCCAGCAAGTGTGTTTAGCATCACGTATGACACGGCGAGCAATAGCTCTCTTCTGCTTAAAATCAAGGAGTCTCTCTGTGGTTCTGTTATACCGATACCTGCCCCAAGCAGCGCGTTTCAAACGCACTGCCCGAGCACAAGTAGGAGACCACCAAGGCACGCACTTCTGAGGATGCTTGCCCGAGATTTGGGGAAAAGAATGTGAAGCCGCTGTGAAGATGGAGGACGAAAAGAGATGTAAAACCTCATCAATGGAGGACGAGGTAGGAACCTCATGAAAGGCAGTAAGATGTGCGTAAAGGTCCCATTTCGCCTGGTCAACTTGCCAGCGTGGGCAATGAGGAGGTGGAGAAAACAAAGGGGGCTTAAGGATGATTGGGAAATGATCGCTGTCATGTAAGTCCGGGAGGACAGACCAGGTGAAGTCAAGGACTGTTGAGGAAGAGCAGATGGAGAGATCGATACAGGAGAAAGAATGAGTTCGAGGATCAAAATAGGTAGGAGCACCCGTATTTAAAACATGGAGGGGAAGAGAAGCAAGAAATGCCTCCAACTGAATGCCACGGGAGTCACAGTGCAACCCTCCTCAGAGAAAATGGTGTGCGTTAAAATCGCCAAGTAATAGAAGGGGTGGTGGTAAGAAAGAAACCAGAAAATCAACAGCTGGGATAGACAATGCCCGCGAAGGGAAGAGATATAAAGAACAGAGTGTATACCACTTATTCAAGTAGATATGGGCTGCGGTGTAATGTAAAGAAGAAGGAACATAGAGCTGACGGTATGGAACACCAGTGCGTATAAGAAGAGCACTTTCGTTAAAGGTTCCATCGGAAAAAGGATCCGATGAATATAACAAATCATAGCCTGAAAAGGGCCTGATAACAGTGGATTGTAATTTGGGTTCTTGCAAACAGACCCCAACAGGGAAAAACTGAGAGAGCAACACCTGAAGCTCACCCTGGTTACCCCTGAGGCCTCGGATATTCCACTGCAAATTAGCCATGATTTATGGAGAGAAAGATATAAGTGGAAGTGAGAGGAATCTATGGACTAGGGTTAGAAAAGTCTACATGTGGAGGCAGCGGAAGACCTGTAATCAGAGAAGGAGGAGGACGTTGTGAAGGAAGGGGGGGTTGAGACGAAGAAGAGAGATGAGGAACCTCAGGTGGAGTAGTGTCCATCATCGGTCCAGTCTCTGAAATATATTCTGCAATAGCTTCCAGTGTTTCGGAAGTCAAAGATGCAGAATGTGGGACTACATTAGAAATGGAAGAAGAGTGAGCAACGATCGGGGAGTCGTCTATAGACTGTACTAAAGTAGAGGGCGAGGAGATAGAAGAGGAAACTGTCGAAGGGGCTTGGGAGGGGACAGGGGATGAAGGTAGTGTATGAGGAGGAGGATGAACCTCCACACACGTTATAGAACTAGTCAGAGGCGAAGAACCTGGCAGTAGGGATTTTTGCCGGGCTTGAAGAACATAATTTGATTAACGAACCTCAGCATGGGTTCATGAGAGGTCGTTCCTGCCTGACAAATTTACTGACGTTTTTCAATAAAACATTTGAGGCAGTAGACAGTGATAAAGAATATGATATAATTTACTTGGATTTCAGTAAGGCCTTCGATAGAGTACCTCACAAGAGACTTTTAACAAAGGTGGCAGCTCATGGTATAGGAGGTAAAGTTCTAGCATGGATAGAGGCATGGCTTACCAATAGAAAGCAGAGAGTTTCCATTAATGGGGTCAAATCTGAATGGGGATTAGTCATTAGTGGCATTCCACAAGGATCCGTTTGAGGCCCATTGTTGTTCATAATTTACATAAATGACCTTGATGAAGGAATTGCAAGTGACATGAGTAAATTTGCTGATGATACAAAAATAGGCCGTATGATTCATTCTGAGGAGGATACCAGTGAACTCCAGGAGGATTTGGACAAATTAATGTCTTGGTCTGAAAAGTGGCAGATGAAGTTCAATGTGGACAAGTGTTAGGTACTAGTCCTTGGTAATGAAAATATCCCTCGAAGTTATAAACTAGGTGAAGTAGAGCTTGATCATACAGAATGTGAAAAAGACTTGGGAGTCATGGTAAGCAGAAATCTAAAGCCAAGACAACAGTGCCTAAGTGTGCGCAATAAGGCTAACAGATTACTAGGATTTATTTCAAGAAGTATAAGCAACAGAAGTCCAAAAGTTATTTTACAGCTATATACATCACTAGTGAGACCTCATTTGGATTATGCAGCTCAGTTTTGGTCTCCTTACTACAGGATGGATATAGATTCGTTGGATAACATACAGACAAAAATGACTAAAAAGATTTACAGTATAAGAAATCTCCCGTATGAAGATAGACTTAGAGCGTTGAATCTCCACTCTCTGGAGAGACGTAGAATGAGGGGAGATATCATCGAGGTATACAAGTGGATGATGGGCATAAACAAAGGAGATATTAATATAATACTGAGAATATCGAGCCAAGTAAGAACCAGAAATAACAGATTTAAATTTGATCAATTTAGATTTAGAAAGGACATAGGCAAGTACTGGTTTTCGAACAGAGTTGTAGATGAGTGGAACAATCTTCCGAGTAGGGTGATAGAGGCTAGGACCTTGGGTGGCTTTAAAAGAGATTGGACAAATATATGAGTGGGAGGGGCTGGGTTTGATTGGTGTCGTGAGTACGGGAGTAAATTCTTAGGTAGTGGTGGTTTTGATAAGGACCTGAATTGTATGGGTCAGTAGGCCTTCTGCAGTGTTCTCCATTCTTATGTTCTATTCTTATGTTCTTATGAGAAGAAGGGGGGCACTGAGGTTTAGGTGAAGGACGAGGATGTGTAGACTCAGAATTGTGCGAGTGAGTAGAGGAAGGAGTGTGGACAGTATGGGAAGCTGAGGTAGGGACCTCGGAGCCAAGAATATCAAAAGGATTTGAGACAGGGGTGATTGAGGATGAGGCGACCACAGAGGAAGCCGTGGAAGTTGGGACCCCAGAAGCGAGGCGACGTTTAGTAATTCGAGAATAGGAAATGCGGGGAAGTCTCCCTTGAAGGCGTAGATGAGAGACGGCCTTAGCATATGAGAAGCCTTCCGCCTCTTTGAGACAACAGATTTCCCACTCATTCAGGTAAACCTGACAATGGCGAGAATACGATGGATGTGCCTCATGACAGTTAAGGCAAGAGGGAGGTAGAGTACAAGAAGAACTGGCATGGTCGTCAGCACCACAGACTGGGCATTCAGCCATGGACCTGCAATATTTCGCTGGATGACCAAAACGCCAGCAGTTTCTACACTGTTGCGGTGTAGGGGTCACCTTTCAAACTTGTAAACGTTGACCTGCAATGTAAACCGAAGGTGGTAGTTCACGGCAGTCAAATGTTAAACGAGCTATATTGCAAGGATAACGTCTTCGCTTATTGGCAGGGAGGACAAAAGTGTCAACTTTAAGGATAAGGAGTTCTTGGAGCTCAAGCTGCTCTAAAATGTCATCACCACATGTCTGGAAATTCCGTTGGACAATGGTGTGGGGCAAAATGACAGAACCACAACAAGAATTGAGGAATGGTGCTTGTCAATAGTAACAGGAGTAGTATCTATGGTTGTAAGAAGAGAAAGATCGCAAGCTTGGCCAGCATTCTGGACCGTGATGATGCGAGTGCCGCTCTTGAGAGCGTGAAATGAGATGTCTTTACCAACATGGCGTAGCAGAGCTTACAAATACTATGGTCTGAAAGATAGGTATTAGGAGAAGTCGGTCGCAGAGTAAAAAACTTTGTCCATTGAGTAGTTTGAAACAGAGAGTTTAAGGGGAGTGCGTGACGAGCTGGTCGTTTCTGAGATGAACAAGAAGGAAGTGTCGAATCGTCATGTGTGGGTCTTGGTCGTTTGGGTGTGGGACCGGGGTTGGTCCAATGGGAGACGGGCGAGCCATTCGAAAATTGCCGCACCGTCGAGGGAGAAGCCGGAATCAAGGTCAGAGAAGAGCGAAGGTCAGATATGTCAAAAGGGGTCAGAACCTCGGTACCTGAAGCAGGTGACGAACCGGCACCAGCAAGAGGTACAAGGGCATGAGAGGTGTCCAAAGAGTTGTCCGTTAACGAGGCAGGGTCAGTACTGGGTGCGGTATCAGGAAGGGGCCCGGGGGTAGTGGGTTCATGGATTGGGTCAGCCATGGTTAGGTTACTTCTTTATTTTTATTTTTATGAAAAAAAAGAAAGAAGAAAATAAAAATAAAAAAAAAAAGAATAAAAAAAGGGGGGAACGTGGAGGAATAGCTCCTAGGAGGAATGAAAGGGAGCGTAAATCCCCCTCCGCGCCCAAGAGGACCTCAACACTGCAAGTAGTGCAGATGCTGCATGGAACCCGTGCCATACTTTACCCTTCATGCCAGTAAACCAGCAATCCGGGATAACAACCTCACATCCACCTAGCCATCTCGGCGGACAAAAGAGAGGGCGGCCGGATATCTGCCACAAAGCATACCGCCTTCGGTCACCACCCCCGGAATCCGAAAGGTGGCCTCCAGAGATACACCCGTCGCCCGAAAGATACCCAAGGCCACCCCCAGGGTGACCTGAGAGAGATCGGGACATCCCCAGGCGATCCAGATTCCACGGCAAACTACACCACCGCCAAGGACCTCAATGGAATGGGATGGACCGATGGACCACGGTATCCTTTCCCCTACCTAAAAACTAGAATGCCTGAGGAGAGAAGCTCTCAGGGTAAAACTGGAAAGGAACTAAGGGAGGGATGAGGAGGAAGAGGAGGAAAGGGAAAAAGGGAGGATGGAGGAGATGGGATAGGGAAGGGGGGATTGGGGGGTAATTAGGTTCGGTCTGAGGAAGAAGACCAAAAGGTCCAATTCCTCAGACCGATAGCCTCTTTACCTCGTCAAGGAGACCCCCTTAAAGAGGGGTCGATTCATAGCTCCTGACTATGTGTGTGTGTGTGTGTGTGTGTTTGTGTGTATGTATGTGTGTGTGTGCCGTGCCGAATAGATAAAACTGGTCAATTAGCAAGAATTCATTAAAAATTAAGTCCTTTCTAAAAATTTCTCTTATACTTGTACTTTTAAAGATATTTTTTTTTCATTTATGTTAATGTCAAAATTAAAAATGTTGTTCCAAAAGAACCTTATTATAACAAGCTCAATTTAATTTAGCCTAATCCAACTAAATATATTTTAGGTAAGTCTACAATAATTTAATAATAAACAAACACAATAATTTTTGTTTTCGTTAGGTTCATAATGATTTTTGCGAAATTACTGGATACACAAATTTTCGCTTGCCTTATTCGGCAAGAAGAGCGTTGCTATTTAAGCCAAAATCGCAAGTTTTACCTATCCGACATAACACACACACATTATTTATATATACGTAAATATATATATATATATATATATATATATATATATATATATATATATATATATATATATATATATATATATATATATATATATATATATATATATAATGTCAATGACCCAGGACCAATCAATGCATCCCAGATACGAACATACGGTTTAGACATTCCGATGATGAATGACAATTGGTAATTCTGTCATGGGTGTATCTAATTTTGACCTACGCAGCTGAAATACTCATTCACTTTTGATATCAGAAGAGTTATGATTATAATTATGACCATAATTTTTAAAGGGGACCGGTAAGCCAGCGGAATGTCTCGGTCAGATGACCAAAAGCACCAACGGCGGGCCATCATTTGACTAAGACCCACGTCAGGAAACACGTGTCCTGTTTCCTGACAAACCTTACCTAACCTAACCTATCAGAAGAGGTGACAGGATGACTTGTTCAGAATGGAGACCACTGAGTTCAGGAGGGAGACCACTGAGTTCAGGAGGGAGACTACTGAGTTCAGGAGGGAGCCCACTGAGTTCAGGAGGGAGACCACTGAGTTCAGGAGGGAGACCACTGAGTTCAGGAGGGAGCCCACTGAGTTCAGGAGGGAGCCCACTGAGTTCAGGAAGGAGACCACTGAGTTCAGGAGGGAGCCCACTGAGTTCAGGAGGGAGCCCACTGAGTTCAGGAGGGAGACTACTGAGTTCAGGAGGGAGACCACTGAGTTCAGGAGGGAGACCACTGAGTTCAGGAGGGAGACCACTGAGTTCAGGAGGGAGACCACTGAGTTCAGGAGGGAGCCTACTGAGTTCAGGAGGGAGACCACTGAGTTCAGGAGGAGCCTACTGAGTTCAGGAGGAGACCACTGAGTTCAGGAGGGAGACCACTGAGTTCAGGAGGAGCCCACTGAGTTCAGGAGGGAGCCCACTGAGTTCAGGAGGGAGCCCACTGAGTTCAGGAGGGAGACCACTGAGTTCAGGAGGGAGCCCACTGAGTTCAGGAGGGAGACCACTGAGTTCAGGAGGGAGCCCACTGAGTTCAGGAGGGAGCCCACTGAGTTCAGGAGGGAGACCACTGAGTTCAGGAGGGAGCCCACTGAGTTCAGGAGGGAGCCCACTGAGTTCAGGAGGGAGACCACTGAGTTCAGGAGGGAGACCACTGAGTTCAGGAGGGAGACCACTGAGTTCAGGAGGGAGACCACTGAGTTCAGGAGGGAGACCACTGAGTTCAGGAGGGAGACCACTTAGTTCAGGAGGGAGACCACTGAGTTCAGGAGGGAGCCCACTGAGTTCAGGAGGGAGCCCACTGAGTTCAGGAGGAAGACCACTGAGATCAGAAGGGAGCCCACTGAGCTCAGGAGGGAGCCCACTGAGTTCAGGAGGGAGACCACCGAGTTTAGGAGGGAGACCACTGAGTTCAGGAGGGAGACCACCGAGTTCAGGAGGGAGACCACTGAGTTCAGGAGGGAGACCACTGAGTTCAGGAGGGAGACCACCGAGTTCAAGAGGGAGACCACTGAGTTCAGGAGGGAGCCCACTGAGTTCAGGAGGGAGCCCACTGAGATCAGGAGGGAGACCACTGAGTTCAGGAACAACGAAAGTTGCGGTGCGTTAATGTTATTTTTTATACAGGAAAGTGAATATATTTTAAGTATGTCAGAGCATACGTTGATAAGATCTGCATATCGACATACATATTACAATACAAGATAATATAGATGAGTTCAAGTGGTGATGGAACAGCGTTGCCCTCTGCGTCACCATGGGCACCCGCCTCAGGTGAAAGTGTTGGCTAGGATACCAAGTTGCCCCTCCCTCCAAACCTGCCAATCAACACCCTCTCTCTTTTTGTGTACTTTCTCTTTTTTTTGTGATGGTGGAAGTTTGGATTTAAAGAAAGCCTGTTTGCTCAGATTTTTTTAAAGAAATCCTATTTGCTCGAAGTTGTGAGTAGTATTAACATACCGGCCACAGTTTAGTTCCGCAGAACACGAGATTTAAGGAAGTATTTACAGTGGAGACAGAAAGGACTCTGGGAAGACAGAACAGAGGGGTACACCAACAAGGGACATACCAACAAGTGTTGGACGAAATACACACAACCGAGGAGGAGGTGAAGAAGCTGCTAAGTGACCTTGATACCTCAAAGGCGGTGGGACCGGACATTTCTCCGTGGGTCCTGAGAGAGGGAGCAGAGACGCTGTGTGTGCCACTAACCACAATTTTCAACACTTCCCTTGAAACTGGGCAACTACCTGAGGTATGGAAGACGGCAAATGTAGTCCCTAAACTATAGACCAGTGTCAATTCAGTGACACTGGTCATGAGAAGATTATCAGAAGGATAGTGGTGGAGCACCTGGAACGGAACAAGATTATAAACGACAACCAGCACGGATTCATAGAAGGCAAATCCTGTGTCACAAACCTACTAGAGATTTATGACAAGGCAACAGAAGACACGAGAGATAGGGGTGTGTTGATGCATTTTCTTGGACTGCAAGAAGGCCTTCAACACAGTTCCTCGCAAGAGATTAGTGTAGAAGCTACAGGATCAGGCACGTATAACAGGAAGGGCACTGCAATGGATCAGAGAATACCTGACAGGGAGGCAACAACGAGTCATGGTACGTGATGAGGTATCACAGTGGGCGCCTGTGACGAGCGGGGTCCCACAGGGGTCAGTCCTAGGACCAGTGCTGTTTTTGGTATATGTGAATGACATGATGGAAGGGATAGACTCAGAAGTGTCCCTGTTCGCAGATGATGTGAAGTTAATGAGGAGAACTAAATCAGATGAGGATCAGGCAGGACTACAAAGAGACCTGGACAGGTTAGACACGTGGTCCAGCAACTGGCTACTCGAATATAACTCCGCCAAATGCAAAGTCATGAAGATCGGGGAAGGGCAAAGAAGACCGCAGACAGAGTATAGGCTAGGTGGCCAAAGCCTGCAAACCTCACTCAAGGAGAAAGATCTTGGTGTGAGTATAATACCGAGCACGTCTCCGGAAGCACACATCAACCAGATAACTGCTGCAGCATACGGGCGCCTGGCAAACCTGAGTAAGGAATCGTTTAAGACTCTGTACACCGTGTACGTCAGGCCCATACTGGAGTATGCAGCACCAGTTTGGAACCCACACCTAGTCAAGCACGTCAAGAAATTAGAGAAAGTGCAAAGGTTTGCAACAAGGCTAGTTCCAGAGCTAAGGGGAATGTCCTACGAAGAAAGGTTAAGGAAAATCGGCCTGACGACACTGTAGGACAGGAGGGTTAGGGGAGACATGATAACGACATACAAAATACTGCGAGGAATAGATAAGGTGGACAGAGACAGGATGTTCCAGAGATGGTACACAGAAATAAGGGGTCACAATTGGAAGTTGAAGACTCAGATGAGTCAAAGAGATTTTAGGAAGTATTTCTTCAGTCATATAGTTGTCAGGAAGTGGAATAGTCCGGCAAATGATGTAGTGGAGGCAGGAACCATACATAGTTTTAAGACGAGGTGTGATAAAGCTCATGAAGCAGGGAGAGGACCTAGTAGCGGTCAGTGAAGCGGGGCCAGGAGCTGAGTCTCGACCCTTGCAACCACAAATAGGTGAGTACAGCACTACAGCGCACACACTGCACAAGGTAATAAAAAGAAACTAATTAGTTAAGAAACTAGATGGGGTTCGATCGGTGCGCGAAATGAGAGAGGTATCCCATAAGCCCAGTTTCCTCTACCTCAGATGAATGCAATAGGAATAATACAGTGTCGCATCACAAGAGGAATTAACAAGTCTTTGAAACTAGTATCAAAGTTTTTCAATAAATCTTACAAACTGGGGCCTACACAACACCCAAAAATTTTGAACCTTCCACTAAGGTATAAAAGCTTTGGAGGTTTAAAGACAATCATAAGAGTGTCCGGGTTCGATTCCCGGCGAGGGTAGAAACACTGGGCATGTTTCCTTACACCGGTTGTCTATGTTCACCCATCAGTAAAATGGGAACCTGGGTGTTAGTGGACTGGTGTGGGTCGCATCCTGGGACAAAACTGACCTAATTTGCTGGAAATGCTCAGCATAACAAGCGGCTTTCTATATAGCAGTATGTCACTAATGTCAGCTATGGTCTGTATACCTTGTACATGTACTTGTAGAAATAAAGATATTATATTATTATAAGAGGCATTCTCTAGTTATAACTAGAGAACGTTATTGTTATAACTAAGAGAACGTTATTGTTATAACTAGAGAATGTTACTGTTATAACTAGAGAACGTTATTGTTATAACTAGAGAACGTTATTGTTATAACTAAGAGAACGTTATTGTTATAACTAGAGAACGTTACTGTTATAACTAGAGAACGTTATTGTTATAACTAGAGAACGTTATTGTTATAACTAGAGAATGTTATTGTTATAACTAGAGAACGTTATTGTTATAACTAGAGAACGTTATTGTTATAACTAAGAGAACGTTATTGTTATAACTAGAGAATGTTATTGTTATAACTAGAGAATGTTATTGTTATAACTAGATAACGTTATTGTTATAACTAGAGAACGTTATTGTTATAACTAGAGAACGTTATTGTTATAACTAAGAGAACGTTATTGTTATAACTAGAGAACGTTATTGTTATAACTAGAGAATGTTATTGTTATAACTAGAGAACGTTATTGTTATAACTAAGAGAACGTTATTGTTATAACTAGAGAATGTTATTGTTATAACTAGAGAACGTTATTGTTATAACTAGAGAACGTTATTGTTATAACTAAGAGAACGTTATTGTTATAACTAGAGAATGTTATTGTTATAACTAGAGAATGTTATTGTTATAACTAGAGAATGTTATTGTTATAACTAGAGAATGTTATTGTTATAACTAGAGAATGTTATTGTTATAACTAGAGAATGTTATTGTTATAACTAGAGAATGTTATTGTTATAACTAGAGAACGTTATTGTTATAACTAGAGAACGTTATTGTTATAACTAGAGAATGTTATTGTTATAACTAGAGAATGTTATTGTTCACCATGCGATAATTATCACATGGTGAACAATATCTCAATTGGTTTAATACAATTTGCAAATTATAGTTTACATGGCCCAATAAAATATGAATTTTTTTTTGAGCAAAATACATCAGCATTTTAAGTTCAAAGTCGCTAAAAATGAGGCAATCAAAAAATTATCGCATTAAAACAAGTATTTTATATTATCAAACTGGGACCTACATAGCCTAAAATCAATACATTTCTCTACGAAAGCTACACAAGATGATCAGACGGTGCTTTCTCCAGTTACTGAATGCAAATCAATTTACCAGGTTTTCACAAAAAAACGCACTTAGGAGAGGACCCATATATAATGGGACTGCGATCTGTCGTGCATTATTGCCAGGTTTTACTCTATGGTCCTGGACCAACTTGAACGTCATTATAAAGCTCCTCTCGTAAGTGCGGGTTTTCGGTGAATTGTTTTAGCCACGATACTGTGACTTTCTATTCTTTACCTGAAGGTTACCAGAAGGCAATTCCGGGGTCACCGCCCCAATGACCTAGTCCCCAACCAGGCATCCCTGTTGATGATCTGATTAATCAGGCTGCTGATGCCAGCCACACAGTCCACCGCAGGCACCACAGTCGGCTGATCACCAAATATTGGCATGAGAAATTTATCAAGTTCCCTCTTGAAGACAGTCAGGGGTCTGTTAGTAATTACTCTTATGTACGAAGAGAAAGTATTGAAAATTCATGATATCTTTTCATTGACTGAGTTACCTCCTAGTGTACTCATTGTACCCCTGCTTATCGTTAGAGTATTTTTACCAAGCGTCTTGTTTTCGTAAATTTGGAATATCCTCAGAATTGTCCAGGTGTTTATTATGATGTAGCTTTCTCGCCTGTATTTCAAGGGGTACAATTATGCATTATAGTGTGTACACACACATCACACACAATACAATATATATATATATATATATATATATATATATATATATATATATATATATATATATATATATATATATATATATATATATATATATATATATATATATATATATATATATATATATATATATATATATATATATATATATATAATATATATATATATATATATATATATAAATTATATATATATATATATATATATATATATATTATATATATATAATATATATATATATATATAATATTATATATATATAATATATAATATATATATATATATATTATATATATATAATATATATATATATATATATATATATATATATATATATATATATATATATATATGATGTACCTATTAGTTCCACACTTATTACCACTAAAAAATATTTAAGAACTATATTTAAATAAGGTGAGAAATACCCTTCCTGCATTAAAGCTTTAGTAAGAATAATTCATTACACAAACAGGACTAAACCTGCCAAATAAAGATGAAACCCAAAAAAACTAAGATTCTCAGGAAAAGCTCCTCGCAGCAGAGGTATATTTCATACACTACAGTATGCTTGACTTTTTCAAACCTACATGCCTTGGTTAATGCATTGACCAAGCTCTCCAAAAGTGAAAGAGAAGAACTTGTGTAATAATGATTTAATACGGACACACTGTATCAAAAGTCTCCTCAGTATGTGTTGCTGATTTATCATATTTTTTGTTTTAAGATAAATGCTGACAAGTTATTCGTATAACAAGTTCCTAATCAACTTGTATATCTTGGAAAGTTTGGAATCACTTTGAACTCAAAAACTGGTTCCAGACTACGATCGAGCGCTTCGCTTTCACTTGGTTACACGATCCTCTAGACTTGCTGACAAGCCTACATATACCAAAGTTATCCACTGTGAAAGGTACTCAGTAGTCACAAATTTTCCAAGTACCTCATATCTTTCGCTTGTTTCCTGACACACAAACACCCTTACCCTCAATCCACAATATGTAAAACATCTTAGAGCACAATGTGGTGATCCTGTTCATTAAATGGAGTGAAAGCCTAGCTGGGGTAGGCCAGCGAATACTCCACCACTCACGGGGTCATCACTGACATACACCTGTGTCAGTAGAGACTTGTCCTGTTTTCCGATGAACAAAACACTATACTACCATCACTTCAATGCACACACAAGCAGTGATCCTAGTATACAACATGGTGATCCTGTTTTCAGGTGGGGAGGAACATCAAGCTCCAGTGCGGCGCCAGCGGACTTTTTAATTACTGGAGTGGGTCACTATACGAAGACTAGTTTAAGTAGACACTTTTCTCTATTGAGATGGCACGACTGCCGCCATGTTAATACCACAATATTTATTGACAAAACCTTTAATATACAACATTTCGCCACGTTGCTGGGTCACCTGCACAGGATTATTTTTAAGAATTTTTCAAGATAAGTTTGGCTGGAGATTTCATGATTGTAAATGTCCTTTGGTTCAGTTTGATGATATTGGAAGCCTGAATGTGTGCAGCCTCTAAATATCTTCTTGTCCTATTTTCTTCAAAATTTCAGCCATTGTTCAGTTTATTAATGTCATTTTTTCTTATGAATGGCATAATAGTTGTTCTGGTTGTCTTGCAATCATATTTCCTTTAATGACTGTGTGTGTGAAGGCTCTATGCACTCTCACTCATACTCTACCACACTCACCACAAGGAATTCTGTATACGACTGCTATAGTATTGGTATGACTGCGGGTTGTGGCTCTAATAATATAGAATTGTTTAATGATGTCACTGTGGTGGAGAGTATGGTCAATGTGGTTGACCACCTCACCAGTTGTTTAATGATGTCACTGTGGTGGAGAGTATGGTCAATGTGGTTGACCACCTCACCAGTTGTTTATTGTGTTGTCAGTTTTGGAGAATAATCTGTGCATTGGGTTGACAGTCGAGGGTGACCTAAGTACGAAATTGTTTCACCAAATTATAGGAGAAACTACGGATTCTATAGCATCTGTAAGAAAAAAAATCAATGAGAACCCGACGTTTAGTGCTTTTGTCACGATGGCCGAAGGCATGTTCGGTTTTCTCTATAGAACTGAAACTGTGTGTTTAATTTTAAAGATTTTAACATCTAAGAAAGGGGGAGAGATGTCCTGTATTATGCTGACATCCTCGCCACTGTGTCCACAAATGGTTTGATCTGGAACTTCTCAACTCGACTAAATTCAATCAAATTCACTTCGGAGAATTAACAGAACAACTACAGAATTTAACTTTCTTACACGTTAAAATCACACACACACACACACACACACACACACACACACACACACACACACACACACACACACACACACACACACACACACACACACACACACACACACACACCGAAGTTTCAAGTCTGGCGAAAACCCACAAATAAGGATGACCTTATGCTTTCTTCTCCCATGACAAATGCGCACAACGTGGGGATTCTCATTGGTTCTTTTTTCTACGTGCCCACAGAATCTGCAGACTTGACTTTTTAGACTTGCAAAGTTATGCAATCGCCGAAATCTTCAGGAAAATAAAACCGTACTTATTTCATCTTCGACTATCAATGCAAACAAAAGAGCACTCTCCAAAAATCCTTAAACACAGCAAACAAAAGTAGCGACTCATCCTTTTAACTGGTGAGGTGGACAACCAAATATCCAATACTATTCACGTATGTGACACCAACATTAGAGATTATATCTCAAACTATTCGGAATACCTGACCCACAACCGCAACCATACAAATAATGAAGCAGGCATCTGCAGAATTCCCTGTGGGGTGTGACCAAGTGTACATTGGTGAGACTACCCGGAGCCTTCACAGAGTCCTTAAAAACAAATACGCTTGTACGATACACAACCAGAGCAACGCTGTGTTTTTCATATTAAAAAACGGGCTGAAATGATTATCAGAGGAAAATAGGACAAGACGGTATTTAAAGGCTGCATATAAACTTTCAGTGCCATTAAACAGAACCAGGAGGCATTTAGTGTCACGAAACCTCTTGGTAAACTTGAAAAATTCTCGGAAACACACCGTCCAGGTAACCCACCAAACTGACACCTCACCTGTCTTTTCTATATACTGTCATGTTGCATGACAATATAAAGGAAACGTACCTTTGATATACCTTTGAAGAGTTTCGAGAGTTTATCTACTCTCTGAGCCCGGCCATGGGCCAGGCTCGTCTGGTGCTTGCCTGGTCAACCAGGCTGTTGCTGCTGGAGGCCCGCTGCCCCACATATCCATCACAGCCTGGTTGATCTGGCACCCGATGAAGATACTTGTCCAGTTTCCTCTTGAAGGCTTCTACACTGGTTCCAGCTGTGTTTCGGATATCTTCTGGTAAGATGTTGAATAGTCTGGGACCCCGGATGTTAATACAGTGCTCCCGTATTGTCCCCACCGCACCCCTGCTCCTCACTGGGTATATTTTACACTTTCTCCCATATCTCTCACTCCAGTATGTTGTTATTGCAGTGTGCAGATTTGGGACCAGGCCCTCAAGTACTTTCCAAGTATATATATTGTCATGTATCTCTCTCTCCTCCGCTCCAATGAGTACATGTTCAAGACTTGAAGGCGTTCCCAATAATTTAGATGTTTCAATGGCTCAATGTGAGCCGTAAACGATCTCTGAATTTGTTCCAGCTCTGATATTTCTCCTGCCCTGAACGGGGCCGTCAGCACTGAGCAGTATTCTAAGTGAGGGAGCACTAGCGATTTGAAGAGTGTCACCATCGGCATTATTTCCCTTGTTTTGAAAGTTCTCAATACCCACCCCGTCATCTTCCTGGCTGTTGTGATCTTTGTCTTGTATGTCTTTAAAAGACAGATCAGCAGACATAATTATTCCCAAGTCCTTTACGTGTTCCTTTCTTTCTATGTGGTGACCCTCTTGCGTTTTGTATATAGTGTTCCTTTTGAGTTCTTCATTTTTCCATACCTAAGCAGCTGAAACTTATCACCATTGAACGTCATGTTGTTCTCCACTGCCCACTGGAAGACCCTGCTTATGTCCTCCTGTAATTTTTCAGTGTCCTCTACAGTAGTGACTTTCATGCTTATTTTAGTGTCATCTGCAAATGATGATACAAAAGTGTGCTGGGTGTTTTTATCTATGTCAGCAGAGGTGCCAGGACAGTGCCTTGGGGCACTGAGCTTTTGACCTCGCTGATGCTGGATCTTGCCCTGTTCACTACTACTTTTTGTGTTCTGTGTGTTAGGAACTCAAAAATCCATCTGCCTACCTTCCCGTAATGCCTATGGCCCTCATTTTGTGCGCTATCACTCCATGATCGCATTTGTCAAACGCCTTTGCAAAATCTGTGTAAATCACATCTGCGTTTTGGTCGTCCTCCAATGCCTCCGTAATTCTGTCATAATGGTTCAGCAGCTGTGACAGGCATGATCGTCCCGCTCTAAAGCCATGCTGGTTCGGGTTATGTTGGTTGTGCTGGTCCATGAACTTTGTAATCTGCCGTCTCATCACTCTTTCAAAGATTTTTATGATGTGAGAAGTGAGGGCTACTGGTCTGTAATTTTTAGCTAGTGCTCTACTACCTCCCTTATGCAAAGGAGCTATGTCTGCACTCTTTAAGGCCTCTGGTATTTCACCTAGATCTAAGCTCTTTCTCCAAAGAATACTAAGGGCTCTTGCTAATGGTACTTTGCACTGCTTTATAAATAAAGCATTCCATGAATCTGGTCCAGGTGCTGAGTGAGTGGGCATGTTGTTCATTTCTTTTTCGAAATCTATGGGATTTGTACTAATGTCGGTTAGGTGGTCTGCACGGCCTTCTGCTGGAGTGAAAAATATTCTGCATTTTCTACCTTGCTGTCATTTAGTGGGTTGCTGAACACTGACTCATTCTGTTCTTTTAGGATTTCACTCATTTCCTGTTCATCGTCAGTATACGAATCTCCTCTCAATAATGGTCCAATTCTACAGGTAGTTCTTAGCTTGGATTTTGCATAGGAATAGAAATATTTTGGGTTTCTTGCAATACCCTGTATGGCTCTTTGTTCCCTTTGTACTTCTTCTGTCATGTATGACATCTTAAGTTTTTGCTCTAATTCAGTGATCTCTCGGTTAAGGCTATCTCTCCTCTGTTGCAACATATTTGTGTTTTTCAGCAATTCAGTAACCCATTTTCTTCTGTACCATCTCCTACGCTCTCTCTCTATATCTGATCTTCTGGGTTTCCTCAATGGTACGTGCTTCATACATACCTTGTATGCTTCTGTATTCAGCTTCTCTAGGCACTGGTGGGGATTTAGGGTGCTCATGTCTGATTCCCATGATATGTCTGATAGCTCTTGGTTTATTCTTTCCCAGTTAATTCTATGGTTATTAAAATTAAACTTACTGAACATCCCGTCTCTAACATTAGTGCCGCAGTTCCCTAACCCTGAGTTAATACTCGTTTGAACTTCTATGATGTTATGATTAGAGTATATTGTTTTTGTAACTGTTATGTCTCTGATTAATTCCTCGTTGTTTGTGAATATCAAATCCAGGGTATTTTAATTTCTAGTGGGATCAATTATCTGTTGGTTTAATGAGTACTTTTCACAAAGCCTCATTAGTTCCCTGGTATGTGCCTGTTGAGCCAGGGTACTCCCAGGAGATATTTCTGGTATAACATTATTTTGCCTCATCTTCCATTTTACATGAGGGGATTCTCTAGCCTATCCAGATAGCTATCTATCTTCCTTAACTGCTCTGTGAATTCCTCCGCGGCTTCTGATGGTGGTTTGTATACTAGGATAATTACTAGATTCCTATTTTCCACTTTAATGCCGATGATTTCTACTATATCATTCGTAGCGTTCAACACTTCTGTGCAACAGAGAGTATCTTTTACATAGAGTCCTACTCCTCCCTGTGACCTATTAATTCTATCACATCTATACATGTTATAGTTTTCTATCTGAATCTCTCCGTCCAAAACATCCCTTGTATGTGTTTTTGTAAATGCTCCAAACATGGCATTTGCTTCTGATAGGAGTCCACTAACATAACTAACTTTGTCATTTTTATTTGATTTCAGACCCTGAATATTTGCAAATATGAAGCAGGAGTTACCATTTGGGTCTTTATATTAAAGGTTTTGTATGCAGTGTCCTATTAAGACACTTTCCTGTTACTGACAAATACAATCTTCCTTATATAATTAGAACAATTATCAGTTAATGTGAATAATTATATAATTAATTAGTATTATTTGAAATAGCAAGATAATTATCCAATTAAATCTGGCAATAGGAAGAAATTTACTTATAAATAAAAACTACCTCATTATTAGATTGCATTTTTTAACAAGGCCAATACTGCAATTGAAAAATACTACAATGACGTTTTCATAAAATTTCGCACTTGATTACAAAACAAAAAATGGA
Source organism: Cherax destructor (assembly GCA_009830355.1). NCBI lineage: Eukaryota > Metazoa > Arthropoda > Malacostraca > Decapoda > Parastacidae > Cherax > Cherax destructor. The sequence continues at coordinate 45,508 of WNWK01010501.1, read as the reverse complement.
TCACCTGAGGTTTCGCCCATCTTCCGTAAAGGAGAAAAATAAATAGTTATGCACAATGCAGTATGGTATTTTTATGTTGCACCAAATGAACTTAGAAACCTAATCTAATCGAACCTTTGTTAAAAAAAATACGTAAGATAAAACAGTTTATTTACCCATTACAAAATAAATGTTTCCTTGGAGAGGAAGGGGGTGTATTTTAAAGTGATCTAATAAAGTAAGCATCATGTCCTCTTTTCAAAATTATAATCCCAGGATAAAAATCGTTGGTTGGTTAATTGGCCTTTAAAGTTAGTAAGGCTCCAGTGTCGGGTCATCACATGACTAAGACCTGAGTCAAGAATGTTAGCAGTCCTTGCGTATCCACACTGCCAGACTACACTTTTCAGTGTAGAAAACCAAAAATACTTGTTTACTGGCAATTCTATATACACTCTGACGGAACAGCTGCTTGTGAAACCGCGGCATATTCTCTATACGTCAATGTAAGCCTTCAAAGTGACGTGGTTGCCGACATATTTCGTAAATTTTGTATTTGACACATATTTGCAATGCTTAAGAAAAATAAAAATCCCTTGAAGGTACAAGCAGTACTAGTTACTAAGAGCGAGCACGGAAAGTTTAATGGAATTCCTACTAATTCTTACATGAAAATAATTCTAGTGTTAGAGTAGTGTTAGTATGCACTTTAGCCTACCAATTTCACCTGAGAATATATGACACGAGGGAAGGAAGGAGGATGAGCCGAGTCCAGAACCTGCGACTTTCTTCACAACAATACAAGAGAGCCCCAATTACTGCATCTCACTCTTTACTTTCACTTACTTTCACTTCTTTGCATGTCACTCGCAAATAGCTGGACAGAATCTTCTTTAATCCTCCCTTAGGGCAAAACACTTTTTTGTACTATAAGTAAATGATGGGGACAGTGATGAAGAAAGTCGGAGCAGCGGGGATCAGCTTTACAAATCACCAGACCAGTCAGTTCGGAAACCTTTATCTTTTGCGGCTCAACACGTTTGGTACGAGAACACACTTCCGAATTCCGGAAAAAATACAAATTGCTGTTTTTGCCTATATAAAAAAAAAAAGCTCTTAGGTATTAATGTGCAGGAAAATTGTTTTTTAACTTTCTACACGTTTCTGATCTTGCCGTTTAACATAATTTTATTATGGTTGAAGGGAAGCACTTTGAAGCCCTGCCAGCAAAAAAACAAAATAACCAACTGACAAAAATAAACCATACCACGGGAAGGGGGGGGACTTGAACCCGCGGTTAGAGAGTCATAAAACTCCAGACCGACGCGTTATCCACTGGGCCAGCTGGCTACAATAAGATTCATCCTTCCAGGATGAATCTTATTGTAGCCAGTTGGCCCAGTGGCTAAAGCGTCGATCTGGAGTTTATGACTCTGACCGGGGGTTCAAGGCCCCCCCTCCCCCGTGGTATGGCTTGTTTGCAATCGTGTCATTACGATTTCGTGAGTCAGTGACCCAAATAATCCATAATATACGAGAATACCAGCATCCTAGTCAAAAATATTCATTCTTCACACTATACAGCACTTGATTTACCTACGTAGATATAACAAACGAGCTGCATTTGGGTTCAATTTACAGGAATTTACGGATAGACATCGAGAACCGTTACATTAAACACATGATTATTATAAGTACCCAACAACCAATAAATGTTCTCAGAGAAAACAATTCTGATCATGTCTGTACTTTAATAACATACAAAGCAGTAAATAAAATGTAAAGGAGGCATCGCTAGGTAGTTGATCTACCCGAGCCACCCTATTACCACACCAAATTAATTTATATACACCTACTGTATGTGCCTGTGTTTATACACTTCAGTATACAGATAAGAGCTAGTGTGCCAATTTAAGAGTATTTAAGACCTCAGTACAGTCTAAGATTCTGAGGTATACTAATACACGCTTAATCTATATACTGAAAATACAAGTGAATGTGGGAAACAGGTTTAAGTGGTCATACTCATACGTTACATGCCCATATATTTCGCCCCGCCTGAGACTCGAACTCTGGGTTTCTTCAATTGTAACCCGAGCGCACTACCACTGAGTTACTAGTATCCATACCCTAAGAGTATATTTACCTATGAGAAACAAGACACATGTGCAGCTGTTAGGTATCTGAATTTCCAAAACATTTCACTTACACATTAAGATTCTTCATTTGAATACAGAGGCGACTAAATATAAAGACAACAGAAGCAGTGGAAAGGTAATGATGCTGCTCATGTATCTTAAGACAACAGAAGCAGTGGAAAGGTAATGATGCTGCTCATGTATCTTACTGAACGTGATCTCATGATCTAAGAACTAGAGTCAGTGAACTTATGATGTGCTAATCTTACTGATGCTGAACGTAATGATGATTGCTCACTGAATTATCTTGACAACAAACGTAGAATCTTTTCTGATGCTAAGAACACGAAGCAGTGTATGATGCTCATTACTGACAACGAAGCAGTGGAATCGTACTGATGTTGCACATGAATCTTATTGATGTTCACGTGAATCTTACTGATTGCACGTGAATCTTACTGATGCTGCACTGAATCTTACTGATGCTGCACGTGAATCTTACTGATGTTGCACGTGAATCTTACTGATGTTGCACGTGAATCTTACTGATGCTGCACGTGAATCTTACTGATGTTGCACGTGAATCTTACTGATGTTGCACGTGAATCTTACTGATGCTGCACGTGAATCTTACTGATGCTGCACGTGAATCTTACTGATGTTGCACGTGAATCTTACTGATGTTGCACGTGAATCTTACTGATGCTGCACGTGAATCTTACTGATGCTGCACGTGATTCTTACTGATGCTGCACGTGAATCTTACTGATGTTGCACGTGAATCTTACTGATGCTGCACGTGAATCTTACTGATGCTACACGTGAATCTTACTGATACTGCACGTGAATCTTACTGATGCTGCACGTGAATCTTACTGATGCTGCACGTGAATCTTACTGATGCTGCACGTGAATCTTACTGATGCTGCACGTGAATCTTACTGATGCTCACGTGAATCTTACTGATGCTCACGTGAATCTTACTGATACTGCACGTGAATCTTACTGATGCTGCACGTGAATCTTACTGATACTGCACGTGAATCTTACTGATGCTGCACGTGAATCTTACTGATGCTACACGTGAATCTTACTGATGCTGCACGTGAATCTTACTGATGCTGCACGTGAATCTTACTGATGCTGCACGTGAATCTTACTGATACTGCACGTGAATCTTACTGATGCTGCACGTGAATCTTACTGATGATGCACGTGAATCTTACTGATGCTACACGTGAATCTTACTGATGTGCACGTGAATCTTACTGATACTGCACGTGAATCTTACTGATGCTTACACGTGAATCTTACTGATGCTGCACGTGAATCTTACTGATGCTGCACGTGAATCTTACTGATACTGCACGTGAATCTTACTGATACTGCACGTGAATCTTACTGATGCTGCACGTGAATCTTACTGATGCTCACGTGATCTTACTGATGCTGCACGTGAATCTTACTGATGCTACACGTGAATCTTACTGATGCTGCACGTGAATCTTACTGATGCTACACGTGAATCTTACTGATGCTGCACGTGAATCTTACTGATGCTGCACGTGAATCTTACTGATGCTGAACGTGAATCTTACTGATGCTACACGTGAATCTTACTGATGCTCACGTGAATCTTACTGATGCTCACGTGAATCTTACTGATGCTACACGTGAATCTTACTGATGCTGCACGTGAATCTTACTGATGCTGCACGTGAATCTTACTGATGCTGCACGTGAATCTTACTGATGCTGCACGTGAATCTTACTGATGCTGCACGTGAATCTTACTGATGCTACACGTGAATCTTACTGATGCTGCACGTGAATCTTACTGATGCTGCACGTGAATCTTACTGATGCTGCACGTGAATCTTACTGATGCTGCACGTGAATCTTACTGATGCTGCACGTGAATCTTACTCATCTACTTGTCAGTACTGTATACCATTTATAATGACAAGAAATATGGGTTCAGATTAATTCTTTATTCTTAATTAAAAAATATTAAAACACATGGCTCTCACGAACTACCAGTCAATTAAGTCTGGCAATTAATGCAAAATAAAACAGCAAATACGTTTAGCGCACCACACTATGTTTTATTCATACCAACTTTATTGTTGTGTTTTTGGGCAGCACAAGTGGTAGCATGTGGAAAGGGGAGAGACCCGTGGTCGTGGCAACCCCTAGGGAAGACCAGTGGTCGTGCCAGCAGCTAGTGAAGACCAGTGGTCGTGCCAGCAGCTAGTGAAGACCAGTGGTCGTGCCAGCAACTAGGGAATACCAGTGGTCGTGTCAGGAGCTAGTTAAGACCAGTGGTCGTGCCAGCAACTAGGGAATACCAGTGGTCGTATCAGGAGCTAGTAAAGACCAGTGGTCGTGCCAGCAGCTAGGGAATACCATTGGTCGTATCAGGAGCTAGTAAAGACCAGTGGTCGTGCCAGCAGCTAGGGAAGACCAGTGGTCGTGAGCTGGAATCAGTGGTCGTGAGCAGACTAGGGAATACCAGTGGTCGTGCCAGCAGCTAGTGAAGACCAGTGGTCGTGCCAGCAGCTAGAGAATACCAGTGGTCGTGTCAGGAGCTAGTTAAGACCAGTGGTCGTGCTAGCAGCTAGGGAAGACCAGTGGTCGTGCCAGCAGCTAGTGAAGACCAGTGGTCGTGCCAGCAACTAGGGAATACCAGTGGTCGTGTCAGGAGCTAGTAAAGACCAGTGGTCGTGCCAGCAGCTAGGGAAGACCAGTGGTCGTGCTAGCAGCTAGGGAAGAACAGTGGTCGTCCCAGCAGCTGCTTAATGAGGGGACAATTTGATTATTATATCCTAAAACAAAGTGCCAAACGCGTATTGGTCATACAACACGAATGACAGTTAAGATATGTTTAACCGTCCTCCTATCCTCAGCCCGGAAAGGTCTTTGGCTGGAGCCTCAGGCAATGTGAGACGTATGTGTGCCAGTATTAACTTAGTAATAAACAGGTAGCTAAGTGATACTGTTAGTGGTGAGGGTCGCAGTCTTCTGGAAAGAGAACTCTCACAGCGAGTCAGGCTTTGAAATAAGCAGAGATTGGATAACAGCTGTTAACCAGAAAGAGGTTAACAACTTAAAAAATATCCATCTAGCACTTCAGTTCATCTCTATTGTTTTGCAATATTAAAAGGCAAATATAGGCTACATTAATTTATCCCAGGCTGTAATAAATATTAGCGGACGGAGAAACGAGCCTCCAGCATTATTAGCGCTGAGTGAGCCACACGGGTTTAGCGTTCAAGAAACACAAGGCAATAAACAATATCAGCTTACAGAAGTAAAGGCTGTACAAACTAACATATACTTCATTTAACGTAACGAATTCTTCACTCTAATATACCCACCAATAAAGTGTTTTCAGTATTTTGAGGTGTCCTCACCCCTGCCAAGAGAAACGTTAAAATCTGTACAATTATCACTGGTAGTGCGAGAATGTTGGTCACAGAGTAAGGAGGAGACAGTAGTGATGTGGAATAAGCCAGCAGTGTTGGCCACCACGGTGTGTGTTATTACCTTGTGATTAGTGTTCATTGTTGACCAAGCCGTCCTTCTCTTCTGATTGGTCTGGTCATCGACCAGGAGACCAGATCAGAGACCAGGTGCACCCCGGAAGTATTCCTCGGTTCACAACAGCAAATGACTCAAGAACTTTCAACGTTCAATCATGAGCTTCTCTTTACAAAACTGAACACAGAGGCTAAGAACTGTTAAACTACCTCAGCTCATTTTCAAGTTCAGTCCTATTTAAGGTATACCACCACACTCAAACGACTAACACTCAGGCAACTGTTTACTGCTAGGTGGACAAGGGCAACATGCCCAACATCTCCACTCGCCTAAGGATCGATCCCGTGTCCTCTGATGTCAGCAAAAGGCATTACCACTAAGCCACGAGCCACCGTAAGGCTTTATTTTAAAGGTTGATGCTGACAAAACTTTTGAACATTAACTAATCTTATTTTTCTGTAATAAGCGCGCTCGCGCACACAAGCACCCCCCCCCCACACACACACACATAGTTCCTAATACCTGGCCTATACCTGGAGAGGGTTTCGGGGTCAACGCCTCCACGGCCCGGTCTGTGACCAGGCCTCGTATACGTGATTGACCTACCAGACATTGTTGAGTTCCACGTGACACATTTTGCTGAAGATTGAAAATTAATGAAAAGAAGAACAGGAGAGGAACGTGACAGACTCCAAGGATATCTCAACGTATGCCGTCAAACAAGTGGCTTCTTGAGTTCAGTCCAAACAAATGCAACGTCACGCGATTTAGAGAATGAGAGGGTAGACTGGTCATCGAGTACAGCATGAGTGGAAAGAAGCTGCAAATGTTGGTGGATGAAAAGGATCTTGGGTAAAGATAATGCCAAGCATATCGCAAGATATACATGTAAATCATGTAGCGTCAGCCTCTTATGCAAGATTAGCAAACCTCAGAATAGCATTAAGGAACCCTAAATAATCCTTCAGAACCTTATCCCCATTAAAATTAGGCATAATCACAGACAATACCACAGACCACTACCCAACCTTTCTCATAACAAATCTCGGAAAATTACCACTAGAGACTACTAAAGTTACCTTCAGACTACATAATGAGACAGCTATAAATAACTTTTTAACAGCTATGACAAACACTGACTGGCAAACAGAAATAGACAACTTCCCAGATACTGACTTATGTATTAATTATTTTCTTAAAAAGACCCAATACCTCTACAATAAGCATTGCCCTAAAAAAACTAAACAAATCACAACTAAAAGATTAAATAGTCCCAGCATACTCAAATCCATTAATACAAAGCACCTATATGAAAAACAGTACAGAATGGGTCAAATAACAAGAGAACAAACAAAACGCTACTCATCAAACCTAACGAGTCTGATAAGAAGGTCAAAAAATTGTACTATGAGAACAGATTACATAACTTAAAAGGTGATATAAAAAGGAAATGGAAAACCCTATCTGAAATTCTAGGAACTAAAAAGATATCCACAAACAGAACAATCAAGTTAACAAAACCAGATGAACCCCTACTCCCACCTATTGAAACAGCAAACAAACTCAATGATTTCTTCTCCACCATAGGTAAAAAGCTGGCAAGCAAAATCCCAAGTTCAAATACTCCACCTAACGACTATCTCACTGGCACCTATCCGAACACACTATTCCTAGCCCCAACCAACCCAATAGAAGTTTCACTTATAATCAACACATTAAAAAACAAAGCAGGTGACCTAAATAACTTACCACCTTTTATATACAAAAAAGCCTCTCAAGTTCTCTCACCAATTATTGCAACACTCTTTAACAAATCCATCAATACTCAAAATAGCGAGGGTCACCCCAATACATAAAGGAGGAGATCAAACAGACCTGAATAACTACAGGCCGATATCTAACTTACCCCTTCTCTCCAAAATCTTTGAAAAATTAATTCATAGACAAATATATTCCTACCTCACCTCCAACAACGTACTCAACCACTGTCAATTTGGATTCAGGCCTAATAAAAATACAAATGATGCCATTATACACATGTTAGAAATAATTTACACAGCCCTTGAGAAAAAAGAAATCCCAGTGGGAATCTTCATTGATTTACGTAAAGCTTTTGATACAGTTGACCATGATCTGTTACACCTAAAATTATCACACTATGGTATAAGAGGACACTCCCTCAACTACCTAAAATCATACCTTAGCAACAGAAACCAATATGTGTACACAAATGGAGCTAGCTCTCACGCGCAAACTATTACCGTAGGTGTCCCACAGGGAAGTGTTCTTGGCCCACTACTCTTTCTCATTTACATTAACGACCTACCAAATGCATCTCAACTACTCAAACCCATACTTTTTGCAGATGACACTACATACGTTATCTCGCACCCAAGCCCAGACACACTAGCCAACACTGCAAATACTGAATTGCAGAAAATATCTACCTGATGATAATATTGATAAAACCTATTTTATCCAGTTTGGGAACAGAGCTACAAACGCACCACTTAACATAATGATAAACGGGTCCCCTATCACAAAACTCACAGAGGGAAAATTTTTAGGAATCCATCTTGACAGTGGCCTCAAATTTCAGACACATATACAACAAATTTCCAAGAAAGTCTCAAAGATCGTGGGAATACTATCCAAGATACGGTACTATGTTCCACAACCAGCTCTCCTTACCCTATATCACTCACTCATTTACCCCTACCTCACCTATGTAATCTGCGCATGAGGCTCTACATCAATAACTCATCTCAGACCACTAATAACACAACAAAAGGCAGCAGTTAGAATGATAACAAATTCACACTCCAGACAACATACTCCACCAATATTCAAAAACCTAAACTTACTCACCATACAAGACATCCATACTTTTTACTGTGCCTATTACATACATAGAACACTCTATGCAAATATTAACCCACCACTCAAACTTCTTACCAATTTTAACAGGACACATGACCATAACACTAGACACAGATCACTCCTCGATGTTCCCGTGTCCATCTAACACTATGTAAAAACTCAATGCATATAAAAGGCACAAAAATTTGGAATTCATTATCTGTCATTGCCAAAGAAACCCTGCCTGTACCCCAATTCAAAACGATGCTAAAAAACCACCTTCTCACCCAAAGCTAAATGCTCAATATCAAACATTCCCAGCAAAGTAGAATAATCACTTAATGTAAAAACCTGACTAATCAATTGAATGTAAAACCTGTTATGAATAATACATACTAAGCTAACTATTTCCACAACATTTACATTATAATGACCACGTAAACTGTAACTGCAATGCAATTAATTGTTTTAAATTGTTATCTCACTCAATTAGTTGCATTGCTACAATTAATTGATATGTTCAACTTATATTCAAACTTTATAACTTAGATACGCAATTATACTTATTTTATAAATTATCAACCATAACTTTTTACCATGTAGTCTAGAATTAAGTAGACCTAAGAATGCCTGCAATGCACAGCATATTAGGGGCTTTTGGCATGTACATCTCATTAATAACTATGTATCTTGTCTACCATGTGTTAAGTCTATTTTCTTGGCTGCTACGTCTGGGCAGTAGAATGGTAGCGTAGGTGCAGAGATACGGCCGATGACTAGACTCAGTTTATTAATGGCAAGGTGTAGGTATACACAGGAACAGAGCGTGAAGACCATGGCAGACCTTAAGATCCGTTTAGATCCAGCTAAGTGGAAAGAGGATTTTGACGGAGTGGACGCGCCTTCTGGGGTGTACGCTTGGGTTCCACTACCTGCCACTCCGTCTCTGAGTACATCCAGTGCTTGGAATCATTGGAAACCCGTGGTTTCCGTCACACATCCTCCATGAGGTCGGCCTCTTGTCCTGACCAACCTCATAAGAGAGCTCATATCTCGTCACCTCCTGACCATCAGCGCTCAGTTATCAGTGAAACCCAGTCTGGGGACGCCCATTCTGACCATCACTCTAACTCTCGCGCTGTTGTAGAGGATGACCGTTGTCAAGCCGCAGTCTCCCTGTCGGCAGGCGACTGTCTGACTCATGTCATGGCATCAGCGAGCAGAGTTACTGCCTGTACAAAGTATGACGTCACTTTGTCGGCTAATTCGCTCACTCCTGTTACGGTGTATGTGACAAGAGCTTTCGAAGGAGATCACGTGCTAGTCGACAACGACACGTGCAGAGTCAAGGGCCTCTCCCTTGAGCCGTCCTTGCACACTGTGCGTCGTGGCAAGTTGCAAGTCCTTGTCGGTAACTTGCACAGTCGAGAATTCCCCTGAGGAAGGATACTTCACTTGTCGACCTCGTCAGGTTCCTCTCCCGGTGAGAATGGAGGGAGAAATCCCAGCTGACGTTCTTGTAAGTGCAGTCCTGGCCAGTGCAGGAAGATGATCTAGCTATGACAGACTACCCGGAAGAAGTTCCACAACTTCTCCAGGTTCTCAATCGCGCACGCAGTGCCGTCACGTTAGATGGTGAGTCCATGGGTCTGACCCCGCTTATGTCTCACCATATTCCGCTTGATAAAGGTACTAAACCCATTTACGTGCCTGCGTATCGTTTGCCGCATGCGCAAAGAGTGTTTGCTGACGAACTCATTGCAAAGATGCTCCGCGATGGAGTTATCGAGGAGTCCATTTCCCCGTGGAATGCCCCTCTAATCCTAGTTCCCAAGAAAGATGGAACATGGCGTCCTGTTATCGATTACAGGAAACTGAATGCCTGTACCATCCCAGACCGATTTCCATTGCCAGTTCTGAATGACCTGTTACAGAACATTGGCGATAACAAGGTCTTTTTGACTCTTGATCTTCTTCAAGGGTTTTGGCAGATCCCTCTTGATGACCAAAGCAAAGAACTAACAGCGTTCTCTACGCCTACTGGTCATTATCAGTTCAAGAGAATGCCCTTCGGCTTGCGCGGAAGCCCGATCACGTTCAGTCGTCTAATGACAACGATTTTCCGTACTCTCCTAGGTGGCACGCTCATGGTCTACCTAGACGATCTCATTGTGATGTCCCAAGATGTTTCTACTCATCTCGTGAAACTTGAGCGGGTACTGGAAAAACTAGCCAAGGCTAATCTTAAGGTGAAGATTTCAAAATGCCAGTTCCTTAAGCAGGAAATAAAGTTTCTGGGCCACGTAGTGACTCAGAGCGGCATCAAGACAGACGAGTCTAAAATCTCGGCTGTGCAAAAGTTCCCTAGACCTACGACAGCAGATACTGTCCACTCCTTCGTAGGCCTAGCCGGATTCTACCGCACTTTCATAGCCGGTTTCTCCACCTTAGCTGCACCCTTGACACAGCTCCTTAAGAAAGATGTCCCCTTTGAGTGGACGTGTGACCAAGAAAGAGCTTTCGTCACACTTAAAAATAGGTTAACATCAGCCCCAGTCCTTAGATTCCCTGATTTCACCAAAGCGTTCACCTTGACGACAGATGCCAGCAAAGTTGGCATCGGTGCAGTCTTGTCGCAGGAATCTAATGGTAAGCAACAGCCAATAGCTTATGCTAGCCGTGTTCTTACCAAAGCTGAAGTCAATTACTCTGTCTGGGCCATTGTCTGGGCTTTGAACCACTTCAGAGACATTATTTACCAGTATCCTATCAAGATTTACACGGATCATCTGCCGTTATTATCCCTTTTTGCAAACAAGAATCTCTCTGGGAAACATGCTCGGTGGTCTCTCGCCTTTAACGACTACAATCCCGAAATCTGCTATGTACCGGGTAAGCAAAATGTCGTGGCTGACGCCTTGTCGAGGCATATAGCCTTTGTCAGTGCAGACAACTCGTTCTCCGTCGAGGACCTAGAGAGAGCCCAACGGCGGGACCCGGTGTGGTCACCAGTCCTTCGATTCCTAACCAAGGAGGACGTTGGCCCACGGGTCAAGTCGCCCGTTCCGCTGACAGACTTAGTGGTCAATCAAGGAGTACTGTGTCATGTAGCTCGACTAGTGGACCCCGGCAGAACCGTACACCAACTGGTGATACCGGAGTCCCTGGTACCCGCGACTCTCAAGTTGATCCATGATGTCCCAGGCGCAGCGCACCCCGGGAAGGACCGCAGCATCAAACAGGCTAGAATGAAATATTGCTGGCCTAAGATGGCAGCGGAAATTGCCAGGTATGTACACCAGTGTGTTGTTTGCTTACAACACAAGGGTACTGTCACGGGTCCCAATCCCACCGCTGTCACCACTGTTAAGTCTATTTTCTTGGCTGCTACGTCTGGGCAGTAGAATGGTAGCGTAGGTGCAGAGATACGGCCAATGACTAGACTCAGTTTATTAATGGCAAGGTGTAGGTATACACGGGAACAGAGCGTGAGGGGACCGGGAGCCAGCAAGGGTAGATCCTGGTTCTGTGAGGTAGGCCGCCAGAGTGAGGAAGAAGCATGGCTGACCAGCCCGACCTTGATAGGCCTATAGAGGGCAGCACCATAGTGCCGCACAGTTTGAAAGAGCCTCTGGATAGGCTGTTTACACATGTACCATTGTACCATGTCTCAATAAAGTATTATTATTATTATTATTATTATTATTATTATTATTATTATGATGACTATTGATAGACCTATATGTGATTATATTCGGCACAAAGTGTAGCAAGGAACCACTGGTAAACTGTTGTGCTTCAGCACAAAAGGTCAAGATGGAACCAGACTAGTACCAAAACTATGGGAAATACACAATGTGAGAGAAAGGGAAGTGGAACCGACGCACGGTGGAAGCTAAGATACAGTATAAAGACAGACTGTTTGAACTAAGAAGACCGGGATCAAGTGGACACAGGTGGAAGCTGAAGACACAGAAAGAGCCGAAGAGATGCATTGAAGTATTTCTATAGACTTCAGGGCGGTTCAAAAGTGGAATGAATTAAGTGGCCTAGGAGGCGGGGCCAGTAGCTGAGTCTCAACCCTCACAAACACAACCCGGTGAGTATAACTCGATGAGTACATCTTCAAAGAGGCAATGTTTTTGCATAGCACCTGGCTCAGGATTGTTTCCTCTTCACACAATGCTCTTGTGTTTCTCAAAGAATTCCACATATTGTCAGTTTTCACTAACATGGTGTAAATGTATGTGTATATATGAGTGTGTACGAATGAGTACGTTTGTGTGTACGTGTGTTACCTATTTGTTGCTAAAGTAGCAACGTTGTGTTCGTGGTGCTCCATCATATTTGAAAGGCTTCTAAGAAGCAAGATCGCCAACCACTTGGACTCCAAACATTTGCACAACCCAGGGCAACATAGGAGGTCGCTCATGCCTCTCGCATGGTGTAATAGCACACAAAATGCGTGCTCAAGAAATACCTGGAAAAGTAGTCAGATGTAGTTGTAACATTCTAATCAATATTACAAAGAGAGTAATGGTAGACAGAGTTAAGTCAGAGGCGGCCATAGCTCTGTTCCAAAAGATACAATACTCGCATCCTGTCCTTTTCTCACCCTCATATCTGACATATACAGAGATGTAAAACAAAGTACCGTGTCTTCCTTTACAAACGATACTAGAATCTGTATGGGAGTGATATTCACTGAAGACACGGCAAACCTCCACGCGGATATAAACAAAGTTTTCCAATCGGCCGCGGAAAATATGTTCAATGTCGACAAATTTCAGTTATTCCGTTATGGAAAACCTGAGGAAATAATAGCTAAACCGGAGAATAAAACAAAATCTAACCCCACAGTAGGGCGAAAAACTAATGTGAAGAACTTGGGAGTGATAATGTCTGGGGATCTCACCCTCAAGGATCACAACGGTGTCATTATCAGATCTGTGAGAGAAATGATAGGATGGATAATGAGAACCTTCAAAACAAGAGATAACAAGCCAGTGATGAAGCTCTATGGATAATGAGAACCTTCAAAAAAAGGGATGATCCTAAGTCATTTTTTCTCTAAGCTGGAATACTGTTGTACATAGCAGACCCTTTCAAGGCAGGCGAAATTGCAGATCTAGATAATGAACACAGAACCTTCACTGCATGTATTAATTCAGTGAAGCACTTTAATTACCGGGAACGTTTGTGGTCGCTTAACCTGTAATCCCTGGAACGCAGGCGAGACATTATAATCTACACCTAGAAAATCCTAGAGGGACTAATCCCAAATTTGCACACAGAAATCATTCCTAGGAGAGCAAATGACTTGGAAGACGGTGCAACATGCCCCAGTGAAAAACAAGACTGCCATGAGCACACTAAAGGAAAACATAAGTGTCTGGTGCCCAAGACTGTTCAACAGCCTCCTATCATACATAAAATGAATTACCATTAGACCTCTGGCGATCTTCAGAAGGGAACCGGACAGATACCTGAAGTCAGTGCCCGATCAGCCTGTTTATGGTTCATACGTTGGATTGCGTGCGGTCAGCAGTAACAGCCTGATTGATCAGGCCCTGATCCACCTGAAGGCTTGGTCGAGGACAGGGCCGCGGGGACGTTGACCCCCGGAACTTCCTCCAGGTAGGTAAAGTCTTCTGTATTTTTCGTCACAGTTTTTTTGTAATTTTCAGTGGTTGCAACGCCTCTTCTTCTCTTAATCATTCCACTGATCTACCACTCTGAGAAGAAATATTGTTTTGTATCCCTTCGGCTCCGCTTTTTCTCAATTTATATCAGTGGGTTGGTTTTGCCCCTGCTGCAATCAACTCACATTTTTCAGCTCTGGTGACAATATTGTACTTCTTTGTAGCTTTTCTAACTCATTCACATTTTTTTTTTAAGGCATGGGGCCTGTGGGTACCAAACAGATGCTGCATATTGCAATTTAAGCCTAACATATGTTGTAAACAGATTTATATATTTCAGTATACATATATTTGAAAGATATTTTATAGTTTGCCATTGCAACATTTGAGTTTCTGACAGTCTCACTAGCATGATCTTCCGGTGACAATTTTTTTTTGTTATTAACGCCTAGGTCTCTCTCTCTCTCTCTCTCTGACACTTTCAATATTTTATTACACAGTTTATATCCTTCATGTGGTCTGACTTCACTTTCTCTGGCATTTATCTACATTAAATTTCATCAGCCATCGCTCCATTTACTCAATTTATCAAAGTCTTCCTGTAGCAATTTACAGTAATTATTTTTTATTTTCCTCAAGATTTTTGGATCATCCGCACACACATTCATCTATCTGTCTGTTCCTTCTGGTAAGTCATTTATCTAAATTAAATACATAGCGAAGCAAGTAGAGATCCTGGTGGAACCCCACTGTTGACATCCCACCAAAACAAACACACAAGCCTTATTTCTATAAAGTGGAATACAGTACATTATACAATTATAACTTATAACTGTTCGTATTTCCCTTTATTAAGTCTCTCATCCCTTGCAAGACACTGCCTTTTATTCCTCCTATATTTTGCAGTTTCTAGATAGTTTTTTTTCAGGGAACTCTATTAGAAGATTTCTTATATCTAGACTCTAGATAAACACAACCAAGCCATCCATTTCTTTCTTGAACAATCCTGTCTTAACACCTTAACAGATTTGATATATATGAATTTTCAGATAGTAAACCGAATTGTTTACTACTGTGACAGTGAGTGTGAGTGTGTGTGTACTCACCTAGTTGTGGTTGCAGGGGTCGAGTCAAAGCTCCTGGCTCCTGTGTGTGTGTGTGTGTGTGTGTGTGTGTGTGTGTGTGTGTGTGTGACCTCCACTGCACTCAGTCTTCCTGTTAGCTCACAGCTGCAGGGTTAGAAGTGTTGCTGCTGTTGTTGTTGGCTGGCTGACCCACCTGACACTACCAGCTTTAAAGCTATTATTCAGCTACACGTGGTCCACCATTACAAGGTTTCCGGGACGCGCTAAATACGTGGGGGGTCATTCAACGCCTGGGGAATGAGAAATAATCAGGTTAGATCCAAGAAAGGTAATGATAGCTCCAATTCCTTAGATCGAGAGCCCATGAGTAATGAAGACTAATTCACCTGAACGTTTATTTTCATCCCAAAAAGATATTAAACGTTTATCTCTTTCCCAAAAAAGGTATATACAGTGTATATATAGATATATATACCAGAGGGTGTGTATACCCTGCTATGGCTCACACTCTCTATGTTTGTAATCATGTGACTCCAGCAACTATGTCCATGTTGGCAGGCAAAACACACTGTTTTTATTTAAAGCCAATAACTTATTAAAGCGTTATAGCATACGCATGTTTAGTGTGTGTGTACTCACCTAGTTGTGGTTGCAGGGGTCGAGACATAGCTCCTGTGTGTGTGTGTGTGACATAGCTCCTGTGTGTGTGTGTGTGACATAGCTCCTGTGTGTGTGTGTGTGTTAGTTAGTTACCATTTTGTCCTAGGCACATATCGATTAGACACTAGGCCTGTTGTATGTATGTGTGTGTGTGTGTGTGTGTGTGTGTGTGTGTGTGTGTGTGTGTGTGTGTTAGTTAGTTAGTTAGTTACCATTTTGTCCTAGGCACATGTCGATTAGACACTAGGCCTGTTGTATGTATGTGTGTGTGTGTGTAACGAAACACTTCGAAATGTTTCGGCCCGCCGGAATTGAACCGGGCCCTCCGTGCGTGAAGCAAAGCGCTAGCCACTATGCCATCGGGGCGTGTGTGTGTGTGTGTGTGTGTGTGTGTGCGTGTGTGCGCGTGCGTGCGTGTGTACTCACCTAATTGTACTCACCTAATTGTGGTTGCAGGGGTCGAGACTCAGCTCCTGGCCCGCCTCTTCGCTGTCTGCTACTGGTCTCTGCTCTCCTGCTCCATGAGCTTTATCATACCTTGTCTTAAAACTATGTATGGTTCCTGCCTCCACTATATCTTTCTCTAGTCCATTCCACTTCCTGACTACTCTGTGGCTGAAGAAATGCTTCCTGACATCCTTTGACTCATCTGAGTCTTCAGCTTCCAGTTGTGTCCCCTTGTTTCTGTGTGTGTGTGTGTGTGTGTGTGTGTGTGTGTGTGTGTGTGCGTGCGTGCGTGCGTGCGTGCGTGCGTGCGTGCGTGCGTTGAAACAAGCCATCAAACCAGTGCAAATAAGCCACTGGGGAGGAAAGAACTAGCTCTAGGCCCGTCGCAGCGTCGCCAGTGTCTCGTCACGAACTATGCAGTATAACAATAAGCAACACACACACACACACTATTACTTGCTACAGCAGTAACTAAGTCTACATATATAAAACCACAGCCAGTTTAGCTCTCTATGATTCCCTATTCTCAGCACTTGCTGTAAACAGCCTGAGGTCTGACTGCAACATGCTAGCGTATGAGGTCACACACAGATATGCATACATTATTGACAAAATGATTAAACTTTTGGATTCCCTCTTGCACAGACTTGCAGGAGCATGGTGAAGTCAACACCTTGGCTAAACTAGCAATAAATACAGTGACCGATATAGTTGTGGCTTTTAAAACAAATTTAAATACTATTGCTAGAAAAAACTAGCAAATGAGTGTGAAGAAGTATAATAGGACAGGAACTAGCCGATTCACTGCCTATAATAATGATGTGTGTCAAGTAAAACATATATCTATGGAGAAAGTTGCAAGACGTCACTGCTAGATTAAGATTACGCTGCGAGTATCTATGGCAGTTCAGTTTGTATGGAGACGGCAATCACATGGCCAGAGACAGTGCCATTGTAGATACAACGTCCAAACATTCACAAACAAATCGTACATGAAATAGCAAATAACTTCATTGTTAATAAGGTATCTGAAATTGTAGCCTCACTTTGTACCGGCTACTGATTGACAATGTTATTTGATGAGACCGTAACCTAAGTGACCAGATTTTATAGTGGTATACCTTTGACCTTTGATATACCTTTGAAGAGTTTCGAGTTTCTATCTGAGCGCCATGGGCCAGGCTTGTCTGGTGCTTGCCTGGTCAACCAGGCTGTTGCTGTTGAGCCCGCTGTCCCACATATCATCACAGCCTGGTTGATCTGGCATGAGTGTACTTGAACATATGTTGAAACATTTGGAGCACAATTACTAACTAGTATTTTTTTTTAAATCAGCAAATTCTTGTATATGACAGATTAAACAATTATTCAAGAAATGGATAAGCAGATTGTATTTACTGGATATTTAGACCAAGAAAGTTTTTGATGATAGACAGCCTTGTGAAATGCTAATCTGGTAATAAGATTTTAGATTGTTTACATGCTCTAACATTGAGTAGATAGTTACCTATGAGATTATATTAAATGAAATGATTGTAATATCTTAATAATGTAAGCAACTATGCCCAGTGGGGTCTGACAAAAGCTCATTATGACCTCTCTATTTTTTTTTTGCTACTGCTCAAAAGATGAGCTGCGGTGCATAGTCACCCTGGTGGCACAAAGTGTTTGTTTTGTTATAAAAAATATTACAAATAAATATATATTGGTGTGTCATGACTCCCCAAGAGTTAAGCACAGCATCACTGGCACACGATTGACCCGACCAAGATGGCAGACGCTCAGTCTGTGACGTCGCGTACAAATACCATTGTTTACAGGCATGAGAGGCATGAACATGGTGGTCAGCACTTACGAGGTGTGTGTTCAACAAGGCTCCCTCCCAACACGAGGCTACTGTAATCGCTAACACGAGAAAACTCGTGTGAAGATTATGGCATGTATTGTCAACTACAGTAACCCCAGCCCCCTCTCTCCAGAGAATGATTATTATACCACGAAAAGCGCTAAACCTATTCGGGAATGGGAAGCAGTCACGTTGGGTTCAAAGAATGGGATTGTAGCTCCAATTCCTTGGATCTAGACCTATTAATCAGGCTCAAGTACGCCCCCTTAGAAAGGTGTCTCCAGAATATGAGGAACTTAATGAGCTCCAGATACTGTTCATTCAACCCAGCTATAGACCCAGCAGCAATTTTCTTATTTTCCCAGGAGACTAACCATCTGTGAGCACTGAATAATTCATAGCCTAGGAATAAAAATGTGAAAGTTATCACTGCCCATCTTGTCTAACCTATAACGGAAAAACTGTCGACAAGAGCTGCGCCCCGCGCTCGACGCGGCCGCTCTTAAACAATTTTCTCTTTATCGGCTTTGTAGAGGAAAAAATAGAAACTTTGAATCACTTCTTTCTAATTTCGCATTTAAAAAATAAATAAAAGAAAATACTGGCTTGTGAGAGAGCGCTAGAGCATCACTAGAGGTTACTGAGAAGCGCAGCTGGCTAACAAGTGATCTTGTGAGAGAGCGCTAGAGCATCACTAGAGGCTACTGAGAAGCGCAGCTGGCTAACAAGTGATCTTGTGAGAGAGCGCTAGAGCGTCACTAGAGCTTACTGAGAAGCGCAGCTGGCTAACAAGTGAGCTTGTGAGAGAGCGCTAGAGCGTCACTAGAGGTTACTGAGAAGCGCAGCTGGCTAACAAGTGATCTTGTGAGAGAGCGCTAGAGCGTCACTAGAGGTTACTGAGAAGCGCAGCTGGCTAACAAGTGATCTTGTGAGAGAGCGCTAGAGCATCACTAGAGGTTACTGAGAAGCGCAGCTGGCTAACAAGTGAGCTTGTGAGAGAGCGCTAGAGCATCACTAGAGGTTACTGAGAAGCGCAGCTGGCTAACAAGTGAGCTTGTGAGAGAGCGCTAGAGCGTCACTAGAGGTTACTGAGAAGCGCAGCTGGCTAACAAGTGAGCTTGTGAGAGAGCCTAGAGCGTCACTAGAGCTTACTGAGAAGCGCAGCTGGCTAACAAGTGAGCTTGTGAGAGAGCGCTAGAGCATCACTAGAGTTACTGAGAAGGCAGCTGGCTAACAAGTGATCTTGTAGAGAGCGCTAGAGCGTCACTAGAGGTTACTGAGAAGCGCAGCTGGCTAACAAGTGATCTTGTGAGAGAGCGCTAGAGCGTCACTAGAGGTTACTGAGAAGCGCAGCTGGCTAACAAGTGATCTTGTGAGAGAGCGCTAGAGCGTCACTAGAGGTTACTGAGAAGCGCAGCTGGCTAACAAGTGACTTGTGAGAGAGCGCTAGAGCGTCACTAGAGGTTACTGAGAAGCGCAGCTGGCTAACAAGTGCTCCAAAATTACCTTTTCTTAATTTTAACTTTTTTTCCCCTCTCTTTCTCTCGCCCCACTCCGGTTAAGAGGGTAAGATGATTTGTAACAATAACAAACTCCAATATGATATGGGTAAGGTTAAGATAGAATGGGTTGGAGGTATAAAATACTAAGAATATTGAAATATTGGTAAAACTAGGTAAATATGTTGTATATAAAAATTATTGGTGAATGATGAATGAACAGGGGAAAGATGAATTAAAATGAGTATATTTTGGACAGGATTTATACTAAAACCAAGATATACACTGAAAATAATGTTGTCTTAAAATGTGTATATATGGTGGGAAGTTTAGCTGGGGATAATGTTTTGACTATTGATGATTAAAGAAATACTGATAAAGTACATTTGGGTAAGAGTTTGTATTGAAACTGAAGTAAAAAAAAGTGAGCGAGATAATGTTATCCCTACATTATTATTATAATCATGGGGGAGCACTAAACCCGTAGGATTATACAGCTCACGTGAGGGGGGGAAATGGAAGGTATTCATTGCCAATTCAGAGAACCGGAGCACAGATCGTATTCCCTAGAGCAAGAGCCCCTCAACAGCGGGCTTTCTGTAGTAGGAATTAGAATGCAAGACAGAGGATGTATTTCCCTGGAGCAGGTATAGGTGATATAGTTAACAGGTTTGATAACATCATGTATGGTAATGAGAACTATCCCTTTATCTGCCTCCATGCTGGAGGTAATGATGTTGGGAAATACAGGTGTGAAGAGCTGCTGGTCAGTTTACAAGGCAGCTATTAATCTAATAAGTTCAGAGGAAGGGATTATATTCATATATATAATTTTGAAAAAAAAGGGGAGTGGGCAGTCAGCGAATATATATCTAGATTAATTGAAGTAAACTGCTAGCTAGACAAGTACTTCAAGTAACAAGTACTTCATGTAACTTCATTAACAACTGGGATAATTTCTATGGCAAACATATGTATGCAATGGATGGGGTGCATCTCTGGTGCAGTGGTGACAGCATTGGCCAATTCAGTCGAAGGAGTCATTGCTAAGTTGTCTAAGACTTTAAAGTGATAGAAGATAGTGGTAAGAGGGTGTGGAAAGCAGGACAGCTCATACAATAGTTACTGATTACAACATGAAAATTGGTCTACATTATTATTATTATTATAATCAAATAGAAGCGCTAAACCACAGGGGTTATACAGCGCTGCAGGTTATTGTAGGATGCAGGGAGAGTGGGTTGTAAGAGGGAGATGGATGATTAGTAGGGTATGGAGTGCAGCATGACGGTGGATAGTGCAGGGATAGAGGGTAGCAAGAGATCAAGGTAGAAGGGACTGAAGGAGGTGCTAGAGGTATAATCTTCAGAGTTTGTGTAGTAAGTCAGTTTCTGTCAAAAAGTCAACAAGAGAGTCAGGATTAAAGGAGGGTCCATCTGCAAGAAGGGAAGGTAAAGAAAGGGCCGCAGAGCGAAGACGTCGTTGGAGGTAAATTCTGCGTGCTCGTTGATAGAGTGGGCAGTCCAGCAGAATATGTCGAACAGACACTGGAACCTGACAATGCTCACAGAGAGGGGCAGGGAGCCTCTCCATGAGATACCCGTGAGTAAGACGAGTGTGGCCGATGCGAAGACGGGAGAGTGTAGTCTCCCAACCTCGACATTGGTGACAAGAAGAAGGCCAGAAACCTATAACCGGTTTAATAGAATGAAGTTTGTTATTCATCAGGTCAGACCAGCGTTGTTGCCAACGAGTGCGAAGGTGGGTAGCAATGACCGCAAAATAGTCCGTGAAAGGAACACCTCTATATGAAACTGGAAGGTCATGTACTGCTGACCGCGCAGCAGTGTCTGCCTGTTCATTGCCCTGTACGTCAACATGACCAGGGACCCAACAAAAGACAATATCTTTATGCTTGCTAAAGATACGGCATAACCAAAGGTGGATACGAAGAACTAGGGGTGAGGTGTATCAATTTTACGGATAGCCTGTAAAGCACTAAGGGAGTTTGAAACGACCACAAATGGTGATACAGGCATAGATGCAATACGGATAAGTGCCCCAAGAATGGCATACAATTCAGCCGTAAATATGCTAGCCGAGGGTAATATATGCCCTCGTACGACGCTGTCCGGAAACACTGCTGCGAATCCGACGCCGTCAGATGACTTTGAACCATCGGTGTATACTGCGATGGCATGGGAATGAGAACGGAAATGGTCTAGAAAGAAAGAGCGAGAAGCCGCCGTAGGTAGTTGGGCTTTCGCGCAAGGTAGAGGAATAGAACAGACACGGACAGCAGGAACTTCCCAAGGGGGTAGAGGAAAGGGTGAAGCCACATGAACATATAAAGGCGGAAGCTGAAGGGAAGACAAGAGTGAATGCAGACGAAGAGAAAAAGGACGAAGTAAACAGGGGCGACGAACAAATAAAGAGCGCCTACTAACATCTGTAACAATCCTATACATGGAAGGATTGCGGAGGTCATGAGAGCGAACATAATAGCGAATGCAATGTGCATCACGACGATCGGACAAGGATGGAATGTTCGCTTCTACATAGAGGCTCTCAACCGGGGAAGAACGAAAAGCACCAAGGCATAAGCGTAATCCCTGGTGATGGATGGGATTAAGGCTGGAAAGAGTGGCAGGAGAAGCTGCCGAATATATCTGGTCACCATAATCGAGTTTCGATAAAATTAGGGCCGAATGTAGGCGAAGGAGAGTTCTACGATCAGCCCCCCATGAAAGATGTGCGAGGGTTTTAAGGAGGTTCAGCCGGCTATGACAAGTCGCCTTCAGAGAGGTAATGTGAGGTTTCCAGGACAATCTGCGGTCAAACAGGAGGCAAATTGGTCTACAAACGAAATGACAGGGAGAAAATAAAAGTAAAAACTTCCTCAGTATCTGTTATATAAACCAATATTATTGCCATAATCGAAACCTGGTTCAATCTGAAAAACAGTGACATGTCTGCTAAATTCCACATACAGGGGTATAAATTATTCCACACTGATAAGATTCAACAAACAAGGTGACGGAGTTTCTATGTATGTTAGGGGAAATTTAAACCGTTGCATCATAAACGATATAAAGATGGAAGGGACAGAGACGGTATCTGGCATGAAAAGCTAATCTTAGGTATGGTCTACAGACCCCTAAACCTAGATAGTGACTACAGTAAACTGCTTTGGGACGGAATTGCTTAGGTATCAAGAAACGAAAATGTAGTTTTAATGGAAGCTTTTAACTTTAGCCAAATCGACTGGAATAATCTGACAGGTAAACAGGAGTTCAGCTACTTTCTTGAGATGAACCATACCTGCTTTTTAAAACAGATTGTGTCAGATATTAGGAAGTACTGGTTTGGCAACAGAGGTGTAGAGGAGTGGAACAAACTCCTAGGTACAGTAATTGGATATAGGTTGAAAGGGTACATAAATTGTTATGGGTGAGTGTGAATTTGACCTACCTAGCATGGGCCAGTAGTCCTGCTGCACTGCTCCTTCGTTCTTATGTTCTTGAAGAATATTATCAAATAAAAACATGCAGACGTGTAGTCAACTTTCCAGGTGCCGCCACATAGCTTTCTAGTTGAGCAAAAACTCGGCCACACCGGTTATTAGACTGTAAGGTCACCTACAACACTATTATGAGAGAAAACACACCAACATGTTATAAGGGAGAAGAAACAAAATATAATGTCAGAACGTCTTACAACTACAGAGGAATGAAGGGAAGGGAGGGACAGGAGGTTAAGGGACATGGGTATCTTGCACCTTCAATCACAAAGTGGCCCGGAGCACGGTTGGCACAACATTCGGTTCACAATAGAAAATTCCAACCCCGCATAATGTATTCAAGTGTTGGATAAAAGTTGTCCGTGAGCCGCCTTGTATCTAATGACGATAATTAAAAAAAATAACATCAGCCAAGGTGGCACTGACGTCCTTACAAAATACTGACGATCGCACAACTGTGCTAAAAACCATGTGAACGACACATCTGCTCAACAAGATGTCATAAACCGAATATTGTGTCTTATTAACAATGTAAGAAGTCAACATGGAAATAGAGACAGGTGAGACTGCATGAGCATACTTTATGTGTGTGAGAGAGAGAGATTTGGAAAGCCAACAAGTTGAAGAATGAGATACTTGTGCAGCATTTGGGCATCTTTATTGTGGAAACGTTTCGAAAGGTAGTGGCTTAGTCAGTCCAATACAGAGAAGAACGGTGGAAAACGAGGAGTCTGAGGTAATCAGTCCCCCTCCAGCCTGAGGGACAGATTATCTTAAACTCCTCTTCATATCTTCAACCTTTTTTCTCTACACTATACTGATAAAGCCGCTGGTTGACTTTATTATACCCAAGTGTAGAAGAAAAGTCTCATTCATCTATTAATTTCAGTATTTAAACTCAGAGACCCTCGAGGAGGGAGGGGGAGGATATGCCCTCATGCTGGTGAAGGGCTCTTGATCCAAGAAACCGATGCTACCTTCCTTTCATTTCTTGACCCCCACGAATTGTGTTTCACAGTGAATACAACATCCGGGTACTACACTACTGCTGCGCCGACGTTCCATTATCCCAAACATCGACTACAGAAGGGTTGTATGCCACCTTTACATTAATGAGTATTTTAATCCCTAAAGTGCGGATTAAAAAGAAACTCAGTATATATTCACCAAGACATAAGCACAAAGTATACACACATCCTGTAAGAAATAAATATAATCACCAGAATGGTTACCAGTGCTCACTAGGTAATAAGTTTTGCAATATTGCCATGCACCTCACATATCAATAACGCTACACACGTCTTTCCACTCCTCCCAGGCACGACCCACTCAAAACCTTCTATACCCACGAGTTATCTTTACAAAACCAACTAACCAACCACTTATAAAACTAGTGTTTTTGTACCACTTATAAACCAACTAGTGTTACTGTGCCACTCATAAAACTCACTTGTGTTACTGTGCTACAGAAAGCACGCAGACGGCGTCATTTCCAATTTGTGCTTTAGTTATGAATTGTAGTCAACAGAACACCTGGCACGTGGGTGGCTCAAGCATGGCGTAGCCGATCAGTAGTAAGACACAAATAGTAGGATGTTTCACCTACACGAGGCTTCATCAAGTAGTACTTGATAAAGCCTCATGTAGGCTGTACGTCTTTTCACCACCCTGCGCCTGGTTGAAGCCATGGCGAGAGCGGAAGCAGCTATTCACTCCCATGCTAACGTTGGAATTACCATTCGATTTGGGATCATTGGAGACAAACGTTTGTATGTTCCCACTATCTTCTTGAATGAACATGACCTTCCTTCCTGTGTTTGAGAACAGACGCAGGGCTTAACAGGTAACATACATCCCTGAACCTTAGTACGTATATATGTACAAAGGGAAGCACTAACCCGTAAACTGATATAGCGCCTACATGTACTATTTCATGACCTATTTAGTTCATAATGAAAAGCACAACCAAGAAAAAATCATGGTCTATAGGTTTATATTGAATTATAGTCATCCGAAAATTCACTGAGGTTCTTATCGGAATCCAAGAAAAAGAATAACTGAGAAGTTTAACGAATTACGTTATCATGTATAACTGAACTAATGATCCTGCAGCAGTCATTAACTAATAAAAATAAATCTATTTTTACTAATATGCCAATATATCTACTGCAACTAATCAATCTTATCGTATGCTATTCTCCCTACAATCAGACATGTTTCAGATGAACAAATCTCATCCCATTCAGGAGAAAAACAAATAATTACGAGAAAGTAGAGATACTACATTGAGCCACAGGTTATGAAGTACATTACCTGTGTTTATCCAATACCCTCTTGGGACATTAAATCAAATTGAAAATATAACAAAAAATAACATACAAAGGTAACTACTGTCTATGATGAATGCACAAGAGAGTACTGACTCAACGACAATCAATTTGTTAAACAAATAACGCGACAAACAAATGCAGAGTAAGGCTTCCGGCGACTTTCTCTTCCATGGATAGTAGTACAACGAGAAAAGGGCGGCACTACTGGTCCAGCTCCCCGCTTAGATGCGGGGAGAGTGAGCCGAACCCTCTATCCCCAATCCTCCTCCCCAAGCCAGGGCCAGCGCGCGCATACTGCCGGTCACAGACTCCAGTCAACCCCCCAGTCCACTTTCTGGAGACCCAGCGTTCAGCTGCACGCCACCATCCTAGTAACATCGCCTATATTGGTGGCCTCCACATATACAAATAAAACAAATATTGCTACTGGTCTAGACAGGTGAAGGTTTATCGACCCTAAGCATCATGTGAGCTGGTATTGCATCTCCATTTTAATTCTTACGGCGGAACTGAGCAAGTGAAAAGTCTAGTGCCACATATTCATTACTATTAACAAATAGTGCCAGGAAATTATTGTGAATTACAACTGTACATACAAGAGAATCTGCACAGTTAAATATAATTCAAGAGAACAAAGTGGATCCACCTGGAGTACCACTTCCTAACCAGCATATAAGTGCTACCTGTGTTGATCACGTCTACTTCGAGGTGTTTAACCTGCTTTAAGCTGAAAGCACACCACCGATAAGGTCATAAGGTAGGTCACAACAATTACAACATAAATATAACCTTGGAACCTTTATTTTTTTATACTTCTTGGTTTCATATTAGGAAGTATAATGAGAACGGCTTTGAGGGGATTTGAGCTAGAGTTCGTCACGGAAGATTCATCTGTAAAAACTTGCATTTGTGATCACAGTGGGACCCATGCTAACCTTCCTATGGTGTATAAATGTACCTAGTTGGATGAATTGTACTGTAGCCAGCTGGTCCAGTAGGTTAGGCGCTGGCCTGGAGTTTTAAGACTCACTTGCCGCGAGTTCCATCCCCACCCGTATAGTGGTATATACAACTCTTTATAACTTCTAAGGCTTCATTTAAATTATAGTGTATAGTTCGTCTCCATATTACAGAAGAGACAATGATGTGCTGGAGAACATGCAGAGGATGATCAAGTTAATAATGTGTATCAGAAACCTTGCAAACAAAGAAAAGTTACAAGCACAGAACCTATATTCTCTGACAAAGTATTGTATTAAAGGGTCATGAGTGAAGTGTACAATGGAAAACTAATCATGACTCACAACAACAAATTAAAGTTGGCCTGCCTCTCATGTGTCAAATGACGCTCCCTTGATATTGTTTTCCACTCGTGTACAACTCCACTGCCTAACCAAAGTTTAACACATCCTTTTAAAATCTGAATTTATCCAACTTATTGCATCGTTGAGCGTTCTGCCTTGGTTAGATAGTATTTTTAGCACCGTATTTATATAAACTGTTTATCTTGCATAGTTAATTACTTCCACACTTGTAAATTGTAAGTTCAGATGTCTTAATTAATCATGAATTTGAAAGAAAAAAGTCACAATAATCATGATCTTGTAATGAAAAGTCACAATAATCATGATCTTGTAATGAAAAGTCACAATAATCATGATCTTGTAATGAAAAGTCACAATAATCATGATCTTGTAATGAAAAGTCACAATAATCATGATCTTGTAATGAAAAGTCACAATAATCATGATCTTGTAATGAAAAGTCACAATAATCATGATCTTGTAATGAAAAGTCACAATAATCATGATCTTGTCATGAAAAGTCACAATAATCATGATCTTGTCATGAAAAGTCACAATAATCATGATCTTGTCATGAAAAAGTCACAATAATCATGATCTTGTCATGAAAAAGTCACAATATCGCGGATGGAACAATTCACAAATAACTCATACTTCGGAAGGAACACAGACATTTCCGTCCATCCTGGACCACTGTCAAATCACAAATGAGTTAGGAAAAAACTCATCACTTTTCAGAACTCTTTAATTGGATTTATATTTATTTTGTAATATGGAAAATAACTGCGCCACATATACTATTATAACTGCCTTACCAACGAAATAGCTGTAGTATATTCCTGTAATTTGTTACTAACAGAGGCCTGAGACCGCGCTTGACTATTTCTCAGTAAACCCCGGGGTACTTAAGATCAGGCTACCTACTATATTTCGACCATTTATCTAATTGCGCATACAACTACACACAGAACAATATGCAAACTGATATTCAGATGGTAATGGTACATAATAATATCTTTACTACATGTACAAGGTACACAGACCTAGCTGACATCAATGACATACTACTATATAGAAAGCCACTTGTTATGCAGAGCATTTCGGGGAAACTAGGTCAATTTTGTCCCAGGATGCGACCCACACCAGTCGACTAACACCCAGGTTCCCATTTGACTGATGGGTGAACATAGACACCCGGTGTGAGGAAACACGCCCAGTGTTTCCTCACCTTCCGGGAATTCTCACTCACTGAGTGAGAGCAATTAGGTTATTTGAAGGCGTTCGTCTCTCAGATGTAGCGTTGAGCGCCCATCAAGGGAGGTTCCTTGAGGCTGGTGAAGGCCTCTTGATCTTGGGAATTGGATCTGTGCTCCAGTTCCCTGAATTGAGCCTGAATGCCTTCCATCCCTCCCCCTCCACAGGCGCTGTATAATCCCTACGGGTTTAGCGCTCCCCCATAATAATACTATAGCATTGAACATGCACCAGGATGCGACCCACAACAGTCGACTACTTACTGTTAGGTGAACAGAGGCACCTTGCCCATACGTTTCGCCTCGTTAGTGGTGTCACGAAAGTGTTGCAACCATGTATTGTAGGTTCACCTCTGCTGTTTAAGACGTGTCTTGTTAACCTCTGTACAGTAAGCTGCATAATACATTCCTGCTGGTCCTCTCTGCCTCCTTATTCTCTCCTGTTTTGCCCTTACACCTTCATCCAAGCAATTGGAGCTACCTTCCCCTACCTGAATATAATAAACCTCCCGTTACAGGAAATCGTTGATCGAAAAGGTCTGAAAGTATAGATCAGATTGACAGACAATCATGTTATCTCCCGTCGTTTCAGTAGATGCTCCTAGAGTGTTGGTCTGTATTCTTGGAAAAGGAGGTTCCATTCCATGTACTGACCATTTGTGGTTAGAAACTCACTCCACGGAAGGTTCGCCTGACTTAAGATATTTTTGTCTTGTAACCCATTGAGAATATCCCTATGTGACTTATACTGCAGCACTATTCAACGTCATCTGTTATATCCATCTGTTATATCCATCTGTTATATCCACTGGTGAATAAGGAGTTGCAAGAGCGCTGATCAAAACGTTTACATCTTATATTTGTCAAACGGTAGGTCCGACGATCTTAGGATACTTACTTGTGATATAACTTAGATGGATTTCGAGAATTTTCCCACTCCCGCACCCAGGCTTTTCTGGTACTTGCATGTTCAAATAGGTTGTTGCTGCTGGTCCGCTGACCCACATATCCATTACAGTCTAGTTGATCTGGCATTTGGTGCATATACGTGCGAGTTTCCTAACTTCAAGACTTGTATACTTGCTCTGGCAGTGTTTCTGATAAATTTTCTGTTACTTGATTCTTGTCAACTTGTCACTTGGAAAGTGATGGTGGTATGGAAGTTGCTACCATTATTGTGCTAACTGACGACACCATGGAATGTTAACCATCACCTCGATGGTGTCTTGTGTTCTCAGTGTTTATTTTCATTCTTAAATTTATTTTTACTGATTCCCTTCAGTCGTTTTCCATATTAATCACGAGAAAGAGGTGAACCCGTGAAAGGTAAAGGTAGTTCAAATTGCTTGAATGAAAATCCCTTCAGCGGCATCGTCACTTCCACCACTTTGAAGTGCAAGTTTTTCCTAGGTTCAGCAGTGCTGCCATCCATGATGTCAGGAGGCACCACTGCTCACTATATATGACATCAATACATATAAGACACCACTGTGTAATCTCCGCATGCTTGCTTCTTTACTGCTTTGTGTTCCCCTTGTCCACTCTCCGCACTATCTCACCCCTTCCTATCTACCTCTCACCACTCGCCTCCACAAACTCCACTCACGTCCCCGCCCCCTCCCAATCTCTGCTTCGCTTTAATCTCCATATTCGCCCTCTAGGAACATCTCTTAATTTGTCTCCCCTTCACGTTCACCTTGTGTCTTACTTTCCCCTCCTTCCTTGGCACGTCCCGAGGGTTCAAGTTTGTTCCTCCCACTTTCCATGACAGAAGGTTCACATGTCGACTTACACTCACTATTTCTTCAACACTTTCAATCACGGTCTTTATAGCTGTGTACAATAATGGTTCCAAATCCCAAGACGGAGTAGAGTAAGCAGCTTTTTTTTAATAGAACAATCCAGACATATACTAAAATTGGCCAATATTTTTACAAACGAATTACGAATTTATGCAATATTCTTCGCTGCTCTACACACTGGAACCATGTCCGCCCCGTCACTCGTTTTCACCTCCCAAAGTGCGTTACAAGCTATCCACAAATTCGACTCTCCACATCCCACTGTCTTCATATACATCAATGGTTGTGTTGCATTTCTAGCAAGCGCAAGGAAGTCGTTTTTGCAGGGGTCCCTGGACATGCAGAAAGTCAATGCTTATAATGAACATACACTCAGCTGACTCACGAAATCGTAATGACACGATTGCAAACAAACCATACCACGGGTGGGGTTCGAACCGCGGTCAGTCTCAAAACTCCAGACCGTCGCGTCGCTGGCCAATTGGCTTACGCGACTGTCTGGAGTTTCGAGACTCTCTGACCGCGGGTTCGAACCCCACCTATGGTATGGTTTATACACTCAGCTGTTCGGTCTGCTATTTACGAATGACTATTTTCCAGTCCTCTCAACAACATTGAATCCCAAGGCAACAACATTCACAAGATTTAGGACACAAATCGTTTTCTATCGAATTGCAATTAGATTCCTAGCCATCTTCCCACTACTGTTACGTTTGGGAAACACTACACTCTCACTTTTGATAATCGGACACACACGACTCTCACACAGATACCACATGCTATTTGTGACCTGGAAGTCCTCTGAAAGGACTGCCTGGTCGCATTATCAGTTCGCTATATCTTTATGGGGGCTCTGGTGGTCTGGTGGCTAAAGCTCTCGCTTTACACGGCGAGGGCCTGGGTTCGATTCCCAGCTAGGGCAGAAACATTGGGTGTGTTTCTTTACACCTGTTGTCTATGTTCACCCATCAGTAAAATGGGTACCTGGGTGTTAGTCGACTGGTGTGAGTCGCATCCTGGGACACTAACCTAATCTGCCCGAAATGCTCAGCATAACAAGGGACTTTCTATATAGTAGTATCTCATTGATGTCAGCTAGGCCTGTATACCATGTACATGTACTTGTAGTAAATAAAGATATTATTATTATTATTATTATTATTATTATTATTATTAATTATTATTATTATTATTACATACTATCCTATCAGAGAGCAGGCAGACTTCACCTCGCACATCATCGCCCAGACTCACGCCTCTAACACAATCTCACTCACTTTTTTTTTTGAGAAACTAATCTACTGCACAAACTCTGACTTCAATTTTGCACCCACTTAACCCCACCTCACTAACGCCTACCTTCGCACACCCCCAACTCGCAAGACTGTTTGACGTCCACTTTCTTTCTGGTGTGCTGGAGGATGTGTTGGAGGAATGTTGAAGGAAGTTGGTGTGTGTTGAAGGATCTGGTGTGTTGGAGAGCTGAAGGATTGGTGTGTGTTGAAGGAAGTTGGTGTGTGTTGGAGGAGTGTTGAAGGATGGTGTGTGGAGAAGTATCGAAGGATACTGGGTGTTGTTAGGTACGTGTTGAGGATATATCTGTTTTGGAGGATGTGAATGTGTTAAAAGATATAGGAAGCATACCACTGTTGGAGAGTGTAGGTTTTGAGAGTTGGAGAATGTGGATTCAAGTTGGAGGATGCTGATTTGTGTTGGGGAATGTACTGAAGGCATTTTGGAAAAATATGCATGTGTAATAGGATTGTTGTTGGTGTGTGTGTGTGTGTGTTAGTTACATTTTGTCTAGGACATTCGACTGACACTATGTTGTAGTATAGAGTATTGTTGTGTGTGTGTGTGTGTGTGTGTGTGTGTTGTGTTTTTTTTTGACTCACCTAATTGTGGTTGCAGGGGTCGATACTCAGCTCCTGGCCCCGCCTCTGCGCTGTCAGCTACTGGGTCTCTGCTCTCCCTGCTCCACGAGCTTTATCATACCTTGTCTTAAAACTATGTATGGTTCCCGCCTCCACTATATCGTTCGCTAGACTATTCCACTTCCTAACTACTCTATGGCTGAAGAATTGCTTCCTAACATCCCTTTGACTCATCTGAGTCTTCAGCTTTCAGTTGTGTCCCCTTGTTTCTGTGTTCCCTCTCTGGAACATCATGTCACTATCTACCTTGTCGATTCCCCGCAGTATTTTGTATGTCGTTATAATGTCTCCTCGAACCCTTCTGTCATCCAGTGTTGTTAGTCCTATTTCCCTCAACCTTTCTTCATAGGGCAGTCCCCTGAGTTGTGGAACTAGTCTTGTCGCAAACCTTTGCACTTTCTCTAATTTCTTGACATGCTTGACCAGGTGTGGGTTCCAGACTGGTGCTGCATACTCTAGTGTGGTGTGTGTGTGTGTGTGTGTGTGTGTGTGTGTGTGTGTGTGTACATGTGTGAGGTCGATAGCTCGGGTGTGTGTGTTGCTCTGCTCATGCTCTACTGTCAACAGTGGTTCCGCCTCTTTTAGATACTCTGTGGCTGAAATGCTAAGTTTGCTGTGTGTGTCTTGTTCTGTGTTTGAATGTGTCTTTTGATTCTATTTTGTGTGTGTGTACTCAACTAGTTGTGGTTGCAGAGGTCGATTCACAGCTCCTGGCCCCGCCTCCTCACTGTCCGCTACTAAATCACTTCCTGCTCCATGAATCCTGCCTTCACTACATCACTTCCCAGACAATTCCACTTCCTGACAACTCTGTGACTGAAGAAATACTCCTAACATCCTGTGATTCATCTGAGTCTTCAACTTCCAACTGTGACCCCTTGTTGCTGAGTCCCATCTCTGGAACATCCTGTCTCTGTCCACCTTGTCGATTCCTCTCAGTATTTTATATGTCGTTATAATATCCTCCTCAATCTCTCCTGTCCTCCAGTGTCATTATGTCGATTTCCCTTAACCTCTCCTAGTAGGACATGCCCCTCAGCTCCGTGACTAGTCTTGTTGCAAACCTTTGCACTTTCTTTAATTTCTAGACGTGCTTGACCAGGTGTGGGTTCCAAACTGATGCTGCATACTCCAGTATGGGCCTGACGTACACGGTGTGCAGTGTCTTGAACGATTCCTTACTAAGGTATCGGAACGCTATTCTCAGGTTTGCCAGGCGCCCATATGCTGCACCAGTTATATGGTTGATGTGTGCTTCCTGACACGTGCTCAGTGTTATACTCACCCCAAGATCTTTCTCCTTGAGTGAGGTTTACAGTCTTTGGCCACCTAGCCTATACTCTGTCTGCGGTCTTCTTTGCCCTTCCCCGATTTTCATGACTTTGCATTTGGCGGAGTTAAATTCGAGAACCCAGTTGCTGGACCACGTGTCTAGCCTGTCCAGGTCTCTTTGTAGTCCTGCCTGATCCTCATCTGATTTAATTCTCCTCATTAATTTCACATCATCTGCAAACAGGGACACTTCTGAGTCTATCCATTCCGTCATGTCATTCACATATACCAAAAACAGCACTGGTCCTAGGACTGACCCCTGTGGAACCCCACTCGTCACAGGCGCCCATTATGATACCTCATCTCGTACCATGACTCGTTGTTGCCTCCCTGTCAGGTATTCTCTGATCCATTGCAGTGCCCTTCCTGTTATGCGTGCCTGATCCTCTAGCTTCTGCACTAATCTCTTGTGAAGAACTGTGTCGAAGGCCTTGTTGCAGTACAAGAAAATGCAATCAACTCACTCACCCCTCTCTCGTGTCTTCTATTACCTTGTCATAAAACTGTGTTAGTTACCATTTTGTCATAGGCACATGTCGATTAGACACTAGGCCTGTTGTATTTATGTGTATGTAACGAAACACTTCGAAATGTTTCGGCCCCGCCGGGAATTGAACCCGGGCCCTCCGTGCGTGAAGCAAGAGCGCTAGCCACCATGCCATCGGGGCGTACTCACCTAATTGTGGTTGCAGGGGTCGAGACTCAGCTCCTGGCCCCGCCTCTGCGCTGTCCGCTACTGGGTCTCTGTTCTCCCTGCTCCACGAGCTTTATCATACCTTGTCTTAAAACTATGTATGGTTCCCACCTCCACTATATCTTTCTCTAGACTATTCCACTTCCTGACTACTCTGTGGCTGAAGAAATGCTTCCTAACATCCCTTTGACTCATCTGAGTCTTCAGCTTCCAGTTGTGTCCCCTTGTTTCTGTGTTCCCTCTCTGGAACATCCTGTCACTGTCTACCTTGTCCATTCCCCGCAGTATTTTGTATGTCGTTATCATGTCTCCTCTGACCCTTCTTTCCTCCAGTGTTGTTAGTCCTATTTCCCTCAACCATTCTTCATAAGACAGACCCCTGAGTTGTGGAACTAACCTTGTCGCAAACCTTTGCACCTTCTCTAGTTTCTTTACGTGCTTGACCAGGTGTGGGTTCCAGACTGGTGCTGCATATTCTAGTATGGGCCTGACGTACACGGTATACAGTGTCTTGAACGATTCCTTGTTAAGGTAACGGAACGCTAATCTTAGGTTTGCCAGTCGCCCATATGCTGTGTGTGTGTGTGTGTGTGTGTGTGTGTGTGTGTGTGTGTGTGTGTGTGCACGCGTGTACTCACCTAGTTGTGGTTGCAGGGGTCGATTCACAGTCCTGGCCCCACCTCTTCACTGGCCACTACTAGGTCACTATTCCTGCTCCATGAGCTTTATCATACCTCTTCTTAAGGCTATGTATGGATCCTGTCTCTACTACATCACTTCCAACTGTGACCTCTTGTTGCTGTGTCCCCATCTCTGGAACATCCTGTCTCTGTCGACCTTGTCGATTCCTCTCAGTATTTTATATGTCGTTATCATATCCCCCCTTTCTCTTCGTCTTCCAGTGTCGTCAGGTCAATTTCCCTTAACCTCTCCTCATAGGACATACCCCTTATCTCCAGGACTAGTCTTGTTGCAAACCTTTGCACTTTTTCTAGCTTCCTTACATGCTTGGCTAGGTGTGGGTTCCAAACTGGTGCTGCATACTCCAATGTGGGCCTAACGTACACATTGTACAGGGTCTGAACGATTCCTTATTAGGATATCAGAATGCTGTTCTTAGGTTTGCTAGCGCCCGTATGCTGCAGCAGTTGTTTGGTTGATGTGCGCCTCCAGAGATGTGCCCGGTGTTATACTCACCCCAAGATCCTTGAGCAGAACTGTGTCAAACGCCTTCTTACAGTCTAAGAAAATGCAGTCAACCCACCCCTCTCTCTCTTGTCTTACTACTGTCACCATGTCATAGAGCTCCAGTAGGTTTGTGACACAGGATTTCCCATACCTGAACCCGTGCTGGCTGTCGTTGATAAGCTTATTCCTTTCTAGGTGCTCCACGACTCTTCTCATGATAATCTTCTCCATGACTTTGCATACTATACATGTTAGTGACACTGGTCTGTAGTTTAATGCTTCATGTTTGTCTCCTTTTTTAAAAATTTGGACTACATCTGCTGTCTTCCATACCTCAGGTAGTCACCCTGTTTCGATAGATGTGCTCCCTCTCTCAGGACCCATGGAGAGATGTTATCCAGCTCCATCGCCTTTGAGGTATCTAGCTCACTTAGCAGCCTCTTCACTTCTTCCTCGGTTGCATGTACGTATTGTGTCCAACACTTGATGGTGAACCCCGCCTCTCCGGCTTTCTGAAGTCCCTTCTGTTTCCACTGTGAACACTTCTTTGAATCTCACGTTGAGCTCCTCACATACTTTGGGGTCGTTTCTTGTGATCTACCCTCCTTCCTTCCTCAGCCTGATTACCTGCTCCTTGACTGTTGTTTTAAGAACATAAGAAAGAAGGAACACTGCAGCAGGCCTACTGACCCATGTGAGGCAGGTCCATGTCACTCCCCGGCTTAGACCAATGACCCACCTAGTCAGGTCACTTCCATTTAAGGAAAAACCATGGCATAAAACCTAGTAGGACAAGCTAGTCAGGTCCAACTCACATCCACCAACACCCACTCATGTATTTATCTAACCTATTTTTAAAACTACACAACATCTTAGCTTCTATGACGGTACTCGGGAGTTTGTTCCACTCATCCATAACTATTACCAAACCTGTGCTTTAATATATACTTCTTGAATCTGAACTTTTCCAACATGAAACCATTGCTGCGAGTCCTGTCTTGGCAGGATATTTTCAGCACACACTATTTACATCCCCTTTATTTATTCCTCTTTTCCATTTATACACCTCAATCATATCCCCCTAATTCTACGCCTTTCTAGAGAGTGCAGATTCAGGGGCCTCAGTCTATCCTCATAGGGAAGATTTCTGATACATGGGATCAACTTTGTCATCCTCCTCTGTACGTTTTCCTGTGCATTTATATCCATTCTATAATACAGTGACCAGAACTGTGCAGCATAATCTAAATGAGGCCTAACCAAAGATATATAGAGTTGAAGAACAACTTGAGGACTTCTATTATTTATACTTCTTGATATGAAGACAAGGATTCTGTTAGCTTTATTGCGAACACTTATGCACTGCAGCCTGATTGTTTCCCACAAACACTCATACCTCTATTATTATTATAATCAAAAGAAGCGCTAAACCACAAGGATTATACAGCGCAGCAGGGCAGGGTAGGATGCAGGGATAATGGGTAGTAAGAGAGAGAGGGATGATTAGGAGGGTATGGAGCACAGCAGGGTAGTGGATAGTGCAGGGATAGAGGGTAGTAAGAGATTGAGGTAGCAGGGACTGAGGGAAGAGCTAGAGGTATAATCTTCAGAGTTTGTGTAGTAAGTCAGTTGCTGTCAAAAAGTCAATGAGAGAGTCAGGATTAAAGGAGGGCCCATCAGCAAGAAGGGAAGGTAAAGAAAGGGCCGCAGAGCGAAGACGACGTTGGAGGTAAATTCTGCGTGCTCGTTGATAGTGGGGGCAGTCCAATAGAATATGGAGAACAGATACTGGAACCTGACAATGCTCACAGAGAGGGACAAGAAGCCTCTCCATGAGATACCCATGAGTAAGACAGTGTTGCCAATGCGAAGACAGGGAGAATTTAGTCTCCCAACCTCGACATTGGTGACAAGAAGAAGGCCAGAAACCTATACTCAGTTTAATAGAATGAAGCTTGTTATTTAGCAGGTCAGACCAGCGTTGTTGCCAATGGGTGTGAAGGTGGGTAGCAATGACTGCAAAATAGTCCGTGAATGGAACACCTCTATATGAAACTGGAAGGTCATGTACTGCTGACCGTGCAGCAGTGTCTGCCTGTTCATTTCCCTGTACATCAACATGACCATGACCCAGCAAAAAGCAATATCTTTGTGTTTGCTAGAGATATGGCGTAACTAAAGTTGGATACAAAGAACTAGGGGATGAGGTGTATCAAATTTTGGGATAGCCTGTAAAGCACTAAGGGAGTCTGAAACGACCACAAATGGTGACACAGGCATAGATGCAATACAGATAAGTGCCACAAGAATGGCATACAATTCAGCCGTAAATATGCTAGCCAAGGATAATAGATGCCCTCGCACGACGCTGTCCGGAAACACTGCTGCGAATCCGACACCGTCTGATGACTTAGAACCATCGGTGTACACTGCGATGGCATGGGAATGAGAACGGAAGTGGTCTAGAAAAAGAGAGCGAGAAACCACCGTAGGTAGTTGGGCTTTCGCGCAAGGCAGAGGAAAAGAACAGACACGGACAGCAGGAACTTCCCAAGGGGGTAG
This sequence comes from Cherax destructor, assembly GCA_009830355.1. Lineage (NCBI taxonomy): Eukaryota > Metazoa > Arthropoda > Malacostraca > Decapoda > Parastacidae > Cherax > Cherax destructor. The sequence goes on along the minus strand of WNWK01010501.1, from coordinate 7,894 downwards.
GGGAAAGGGAGATGCCACATGAACATAGAAAGGTGGTAGCTGAAGGGAAGACAAGAGCGAATGCAGATGAAGAGAAAAGGGATGAAGTAAACAGGGTCGACGAACAAATAAAGAGCGTCTACTAACATCTGTGACAATTCTATACATGGAAGGATTGCGGAGGTCATGAGAGCGAACATAATAGCGAAGGCAATGTGCATCATGACGATCGGACAAGGATGGAATGTTTGCTTCTACATAGAGGCTCTCAACCAGGGAAGAACGAAATGCACCAAGGCATAAACGCAATCCCTGATGATGGATGGGATTAAGGCTGGAAATAGTAGGGAGGCCACCGAATATATCTGGTCACCATAATCGAGTTTCGATAAAATTAGGGCTGAGTGCAGAGTGCAGGCGAAGGAGAGTTCTACGATCAGCCCCCCATGAAAGATCTGCTAGGGTTTTAAGGAGATTCAGCCGGCTATGACAAGTCGCCTTCAGAGAGGTAATGTGAGGTTTCCAGGAGAATCGACAGTCAAACAGGAGGCCGAGAAACCTGACTGTATCACGTTCTGGGATATGTGAGCCGTATAGGTACAATGGATGATCAGAGACCACTGAACGTCTAGTTAATGTAATTTGATGAGTTTTGCCACTAAAAAATTTAAACCCGTGAGTGGTGGCCCAATCGGAAACCTGGTTGATGGCATGCTGGAGGGAAACTGCAATGAGGTGACAGTCAGCACCCGCACAAGCTATAGCAAAGTCATCAACATAAAGCGATGACCAAATATTGGATGGGAGAACAGATGCCAGATTATTTATAGCAAGGAGAAAGAGTGTTGTGCTCAGAACACATCCCTGGGGGACACCTTCAGCTTGGATGAACTCGGGGAAAATGCATTACTAACCCGGACATGGAAATGTCTTTCAGTTAAGAAGGCCTTACGGAAAAATGGTAGATTGCCATGGAGGCCTAAGGAGTGGGCCTGGGCCAAGATATTATACCTCCAAGTTGTGTCATAAGCCTTCTCAAGGTCAAAAAGATGGCGATAACCGAGTGGTTATTAGCAAAGACATTACGAATATACGTATCCAAGCGCAGTAAGGGGTCAATGGCAGAACGGCCCTTACGAAAGCCATATTGACTAGTGGAGAGACTACTGTGCGTCTCTAAATACCACATCAAACGTCTACTAACTTGACGTTCCATCACCTTGCAAACTGCACTGGTAAGAGCGATGGGACGATAGTGGGAGGTATCATGTCCCGTAGTACCCGGTTTGCGAAAAGAGAGAACAATAGCAGACTTCCACAGCTGGGGAATAACTCCTTGCAACCATATAAGATTAAAGAGTCGTAAGAGGACAGCAAGAGCAGACTGATGTAAATGTTGTAGCACACAAATACAGTGGACCCCCGAGTAACGTAAGGCTCATATATCGTAAAAATCGTGTAACGTAAGCTTTTTTCGATATCGTGTATCGTAAATGGACTCGTGTATTGTAACGTATTAGACCTGTCCGCCTGCTCCACGCCTGCCCTGCGCCTGCACAGGACGCCAGTGAAGCGTTGTTTACCATTGAGAGAACATTACCCAGTATGCTCTTTCAAACATTCACAATACATTTGGTGTCTTTTTTGGTGGTTTAGTGAGTGTCACTGTGAAATAAGTCACCATGGGTCCAAAGAAGCTTCCTAGTGGCACCCCAGTGGTAAAGAGAGTGAGGAACACCACTAAAGATGAAGCTGCAAGAGCTTCATCTGGAACAGCAACAGACCACAGCTGAGGTTATTGCTTCACAGGAGGAGGGAGACAGAGAGGAGGTGTCTTCTTCAGTGCTTAAGGAAATTTGTTCCAAGTGGAATGATGTGCAAAGTTTTGTTGAAAAACACCACCCTGAGCAAGCTGAAATGAGCCTTCTGTGCAACCACTTCAGTGACAGAGCCATGTTGTACTTCAGGAAAGTATTAAAGTCGCCAGAAACAGAGGACTGTGGACAGTTATTTCACCAGGCAGGGGTCTAGTGACTCTCAAGCTGGTCCTAGTGGCATTAAAAGACCAAGAAGGGAAGTAACCCCAGAGAGGGACTTGTTACCTGAAGTCCTTTTGGAGGGGGATTTCCCTTCCAACCACTAACACAATGCCCCTGTCATCCTCCCTATCTTCCAGATGCCTGCAACTCTTCAATAAAGGTAAGTAAATATATATATATATATATATATATATATATATATATATATATATATATATATATATATATATATATATATATATATATATATATATATATATATATATATATATATATATATCAGTGGTACCTCGACTTACGATGGTCCCCAAACTCACCCTTGTATGTAAGTTTATTTTTAAATGCTTTTGTAAGTGTAATTTTGGGGGTCTAAAAGGACTAGTCTATTTTACAACATTTCTTAAGGAGATAAATTCGTTTGTTAATGACACTTGAACAGCATTCTGGAATGAAAAATATCGTAAGTCGAGTACCACTGTATATATATATATATATATATATATATATGTATATATATATATATATGTATATATATATATATATGTATATATATATATATATGTATATATATATATATATATATATATATATATCAGTGGTACCGGTTTACGATATTTTTCATTCCAGAATGCTGTTCAAGTGCCATTACCAAACGAATTTATCTCCTTAAGAAAAGTTGTAAAATAGACTAGTCCTTTTAGACCCCCAAAATTACACTTACAAAAGCATTTAAAAAAATAAACTTACATAAAGGGTGAGTTTGGGGACCATCGAAACCGGTACCACTGTATATATATATATATATATATATATATATATATATATATATATATATATATATTATATATTATATATGATATATATATATATATATATATATATATATATATATATATATATATATATATATACATATATATATATATATATATATATATATATATATATATATATATATATATATATATATATACAGTGGTACCTCGACTTACGATGGTCCCCAAACTCACCCTTTTATGTAAGTTTATTTTTTTAAATGCTTTTGTAAGTGTAATTTTGGGGGTCTAAAAGGACTAGTCTATTTTACAACATTTCTTAAGGAGATAAATTCGTTTGGTAATGGCACTTGAACAGCATTCTGGAATGAAAAAATATCGTAAGTCGAGGTACCACTGTATATTGTTTTTTTATTATTTAGTATGTCAATATTTTTGGGTGGAAAGGATTAATTGTATTTACATTATTCCTTATGGGAAATAAGGTTTTGAATTACGTATTTTTCGTGTTAAGTAATAACTCTTGGAACGGATTAATTACGTTAGTCGAGGGAGCACTGTATGTATGCCGTCTGGCCCAGCTGCCGATGATCGGCAAGCGGAGTGTGTTGCATCCAGTTCTTGAAGGGTAAAAGACACATTATAAGATTCTTCTCTGAGAGAAGAAAAATCTAAGGGCTTTAACTCGCTGGCAGACTTAGAAGAAAGGAACGAGGAGCATAGATGGATCCCGTGAGAAATGCGGACCAGATGATTACCAATTTCAGTGGCAACAGCAAGAGGGTGTGCTATATCGACACCGGCAACCCGAAGAACAGGAGCCGGGTCGGGGGAGAATTTACCACTCAATTTCCGCACTTTCTTCCAGACTGCACTCATAGAGGAAGCCGAAGTGATGGTGGAAACGTAATCCCGCCAGTAAGTGCATTTAGCGTCGCATATGACACGGCGAGCAATTGCTCTCCTCTGCTTAAAATCAAGGAGTCTCTCTCTGCGGTTCTGTTATACCGGTACCTGCCCCACGCAGCGCGTTTCAAACGTACTGCCCGAGCACAAGCAGGAGACCACCAAGGCACACTTCTGAGAATGCTTGCCCGAGGTTTGGGGATAGAATGTGAAGCTGTGGTTAAAACGTAGGACGAGAAGAGATGTAAAACCTCATCAATGGAGGACGAGGAAGGAGCCTCATGAAAGGCAGTACGATGTGTGTAAAGGTCCCATTTCGCCCGGTCAAATTGCCAGCATGGGCTACGAAGAGGTGGAGAATACGAAGGGGACATGAGGATGATTGGAAAATGATCGCTGTCATGTAAGTCTGGGAGGACAGACCAGGTGAAGTCAAGGACAGTTGAGGAAGAGCAGATGGAGAGGTCGATGCAAGAGAAAGAGTTCGAGGATCAAAATGGGTGAGAGTAGTGTATTTAAAACATGGAGGGGGAGAGAAGCATGAAATGCCTCCAACTGAACGCCACGAGACTCACAGTGCAACCCCTTCCCCAGAGAAAATAGTGTGCATTAAAATTGCCAAGTAACAGGAGGGTGTGTGTCCTGTCTAGGTTAGATATTTTTAGTACGATATTTACATCCCCTTTATTAATTCCTGTTTTCCATTTATACACCTCAATCATATCTTCCCTAATTCTACGCCTTTCTAGAGTGCAGATTCAGGGCCCTCAGTCTATCCTCATAGGGATGATTTCTGACACAGTGGACCTCCGAGTAACAAACAAAATTCATTCCAGAAGCCTGCTCAAGTGCCATTACCGAATGAATTTACTCCCTTAAGAAATAATGTCAAATAGGTTAGTCCATTTCAGACCCCCAAAAATACACTTACAATATTATACTTACATAATTGTACGATTTCCGGGGTGTTCGTAACTTGGGGGTCCACTGTACATGGGATCAACTTTGTCATCCTCCTTAGATATATAGAGCTGAAGAACAACCTGAGGACCTCTATTATTTATACTTCTTGATATGAAGCCAAGGATTCTGTTAGCTTTATTGCAAACTCTTATGCTCTGTTGTCTTGGTTTCAGATTACCGCTAACCAGAACTCCTAAATCTTTTTTGCAATCAGTAATATTAAGATCTACATTATTTAGTTTATATGTGGCATGGTTATTGTCCTGTCCAACATACAGAACTTTGCATTTGTCTATACAGTGGACCCTCAGAAATCGAACATAATCTGTTCCAGGAGCTTGTTCTTTACCTGAAATGTTCGATAATCGAATTAATATTTCCCATAAGAAATAATGGAAATACAGTGGACCCCCGAGTAACGAACACCCCGGAAATTGTACAATTATGTAAGTATAATATTGTAAGTGCTTGTGGAAGTGTATTTTTGGGGGTCTGAAATAGAATAACCTACGTGACATTATTCCTTAAGGGAGTAAATTCGTTCGGTAATGGCACTTGAGCAGGCTTCTGGAATGAAGCTTTTATGTTACTCGGGGGTCCACTGTACAATTAATCTGTTCCTGCTGTCAGGAGGCATGACAAAATAGTACTTCACTATGAAGCTATTATCAACTCGACAGCTTATTTATCTATCAAAATTCATCTAATATGACATAATAAACAATATAAATAACATAAAAACCTGATATACACTCTAGAATGAATAAAATATGTATGTCATTACGAATGTGGTGGCAGGCATTCTTGGTCTAGCTAGGAAAACATCTTCCCATTCTTTCCTCCTTCAGACGTGTTAGTACAAGAGAAAATGGAGTTTGTAATGCTAACTGCATTAGATCACTTCCAGTCAGCTTGACGGAGTGAACAGAAATCATTGGTGTGCAGGCTGGTAACAGCAACAACAACAACTGGTTTGTTTACAAAACTCCCGAATTTCATTTAATCTTGTTTACTCACCTCGCACTCTACATTAAGACTGCCTCTACCACCACTACCTCTCACCACTGCCTCTCTACCACTGCCTCTCACCACTGCCTCAACCAATGAACAAGCTCCAAACACAATTAATTAATTGTGAAATGTTTGGAAGAGCAAGCAGGGTAATGTTCACTGGAGGATAAACAAAGCTAGACTGACTCACGACACCTGAGCGGACAGGTCTGGTACGCACTTGTTTGATTAGCGGAATGTGTTCTATTACCGAAATCGAATTTGTTGTTCTATTTCCAATTTGTTCTATTACCGAGCTGTTCGATTTCCGAGGGTCCACTGTATTAAACTGCATCTGCCACTTCTCCGACCACTGCATCAGTCTATTCTTCCTTACCTGAACCTTTTTCCTCAGATCCTCTGAACCTTCGACTTCCCTTCTGAGCCACTATTTTTTTTTTTGGGGGGGTCAGTGTTGTAATTGTGTGTGAGTGGGAGTGGGGGTTTTAAGAAGGAGAGAGATGGGGGATTTAGGTGTTGAAGTTGTGTGTGTGTGTGTGTGTGTGTGTGTGTATGTGTGTGTGTGTGTGTGTGTGTGGGAGTGGGGTTTTAACAGGAGAGAGATGGAAAGAGGGAGGGGGAATAGGGAGAGTGATGGGGTGGAGAGTGGGAAGGGGGCTAGAGGAAGAGGGGTGGAAGGGAGGGAGAGAGGAAGGAAAAGAGAGTGGGAAGGGCTAGAGGAAGAGGGGGTGGAAGGGAGGGAGAGAGGAAGGAAAAGAGAGTGGATTGAGGGAGGGAGGAAGAGGGGAGAGAGAGAGAGAGAGAGAGAGAGAGAGAGAGAGAGAGAGAGAGAGAGAGAGAGAGAGAGAGAAAGAGAGAGAGTGGGAGGGGAGACAGTGGCAGAGGGGTGAGAGATGGGGAAAGGACAGGGAGAGTGGGGAAGGAAGTGAGGAAAAGGCAAGGGGAGAGGTGGGAGGGACAGAAAGGGGAGGAGGATGGAAGGAAGATGGAGAGGAAGAGAGAGGGGAAGGGGAGACAGTGGCGAGGGGACACAGTTGTGGATGGGGAAAGAGGTGGGAATAATGGGAGAGAGAGGGGAAGGGACAGTCACAGGGGAGAGAAAGGAAGGAGGAGGAGAAATAGAGGGAGAGAAAGAGGGTTTGTGTAACAGGGGTTTGTGGGGGGATGTTATAGGGGTTTGTGGGTGTGTGTGTGTGTATTCAGCTCCTGGCCCCGCCTCTTCACTGACCGCTACTGGGTCCCTTCTCTCCCTGCTCCATGAGCTTTATCATACCTCTTCTTAAAGCTATGTATGATTCCTGCCTCCACTACATCACTTGCTAGACTATTCCACTTCCTGACTACTCTATGGCTGAAGAAATACTTCCTAACATACCTTTGACTCATCTGAGTCTTCAGCTTCCAATTTTGTCCCCTTGTTTATGTCCCCTCTCTGGAACATCCTGTCACTATCTACCTTGTCAATTCCCCGCAGTATTTTGTATGTCATTATCATGTCTCCTCTAACCCTCCTGTCCTCCAGTGTTGTCAGGCTGATTTCCCTTAACCTTTCGTTGTAGGACATTCCCCTTAGCTCTGGAACTAACCTTGTCGCAAACCTTTACACTTTCTCTAATTTCTTGACGTGCTTGACCAGGTATGGGTTCCAAACTGGTACTGCATACTCTAGTATGGGCCTGACGTATACGGTGTACAGTGTCTTGAACGATTCCTTATTAAGGTATCGGAACACTAATCTTAGGTTTGCCAGTCGCCCATATACTGACAGAGTTATCTGGTTGATGTGTGCTTCCGGAGACATGCTTGGTGTTATACTCACCCCAAGGTCTTTCTCCTTTAACAAGGTTTGCAGTCTTTGTCCACCTAGCCTGTACTCTGTCTGCAGTCTTCTTTGCCCTTCCCCGATCTTCATGACTTTGCATTTGGCGGGGTTAAATTCGAGAAGCCAGTTGCTGGACCAGGTGTCCAGCATGTCCAGATCTCTTAGAAGTCCTGCCTGATCCTCATCTGATTTAATTCTACTCATTAGTTTCACATCATCTGCGAACAGAGACACTTCTGAGTCTATCCCGTCAGTCATGTCATTTACATATACCAAGAATAGCACTGGTCCTAGGACTGACCCCTGCGGGACCCCGCTCGTCACAGGCACCCACTGTGATACCTCATCACGCACTATGACCCGTTATTGCCTCCCTGTCAGGTATTCTCTGATCCATT
>WNWK01010500.1:0-69852 GCA_009830355.1 Cherax destructor | reverse complement strand
TGCAATCTTTATAAATTTGAAAGGAAATGCCAAGAAAAAAAGCAAATGATACAAGATCTAATAGGGTTAATAATTTATACAGGTCGTACAGAATAAAAGGTATGGAACAGCTCTTAGTGCAACAATGACATTTCATAACATAATTAAAATTTACAGTATATAAAAATCTAAGGAATGCAAACAGACTTTCAGAGTGATGTTTATTGGTCAGTGCTACAGCTGCAGGCAATGACAGCAAGTGGTGAAAGAACATCCAAACTCCAAGGCTACTAATTATGGAATGATTTACTCAGTCTCACACTGCCTAAAATTTTGAAGACATTCCCATAATAGGAATTCTGAAAATTGAAAGTTTTGAGTGTTTAACCCAAAGGCTGAAAAACCCTAATGAACCAAAATAACATTCCTGTGTAGGATGGGGGTATTCTTGATAAAAATCCTCATACACACTTTACACTAACATACTTAATATTCGAGTACAAAACAAATCTACCATCTAACTTTGTAATTCTCATAAGTAAGAGAAGTTACCTCCAGTACACCATTATTAATTTCATCCAATGAATAACATGTATTTGGTAAAATAAAATGGTGGAAAATAAAGCTATAGAGTACATAAAAAATATCAGTCACAAAGGTTTAAAAACAGTTAAATAGTGAAGTGCTTGCTAAATGTGTTACTATACATCAAAGTGATGACAACTTGAAGCGCTAATTGAATTACGAGAGATTATGTAGCAATGTCATACAACACTAAGGCATCATTTCAGTTTTATAGGAAAATTTTCCTTTTTTTTTGTTGTCTTTTTACACTTTTTCATCTTGTATTGTTTTGAGAACACTTTGGTGTTAGCCAAAACCTCAAAATTCCTGAACCAACAAAGGCTAAAATTCACTGTTTTCTAATTCTTTTACTCTGAATCCAGCTTCATTAAACTTATGTTTAGTTACCTTATCCAAGAGCACTGGTCAAAGCCTTGTTCCCAGGAGTTCTGACTGTCTCTGCCTCAAACAGCAGCAACAGGAGAATAATAGGTTTAAATACCCAGGAAGCTTAGAAACAAGACAGTCTCCTCAGAGCAAGGGTTCTGATTCATTCATAGTTCTCATTTCATCATACTTCTATATTGGCTGCATCTTATACTGGCAATCTTATCAATTCCAATTTGTTTATCTCCATCTAACAATATCTTGAAATTCACTGATCATAATTCCTTGTTCATATAGCAATGAAACTGACAAAATCAGACTTCTTCTTCCTCTTCATCATCATCTTCAGTTTCCTGCAGCCAAGTAAGCCACTGATTCACCTGCAAGAAAAAAAAAAGGGGGGGGGGGAAATATTAACATACATTTCAACAAGGATTTACCACCAGGCCAGTGTGACCCCCTGAAGAAAATGCATTCAATTTCTAAATGTAGGCCTTATACTTCCCCATCTCCAAAAGTACAGTCTGCTATTAATGTCACATCAACTAAGATCCCCAAGACCACAAGCATTTACTCCATTATAACATGCCCACAGACATTTTATAATTTCCCTACCTAACTATACATTTCCACCCCATCCAACCATTCAGAATGTGCCCACACAACTAACCTTCCATGCACAACATTTGTACCTCCAGCCTCTTCAGTAGTCACTGCATGCAGTCCACACTCAAACACCAATGCAGGATCGTTCAGTCTGCATTTTCTGTCATTGGACATGGGTGTTTGAAGCTCTGATTAGCCAGTTTCAGAGCAAACAAGATTCTAGCACTAACTGGTACAACAAATATGAATAACTGGCTACTGTGCCCAAAGGTTAAATAGTTGAAATAATTCCGATACCATTATATGTATACGTAAGTGCACTAATGCAGCAAAGAGTGTTAATATGAACTATAATGTAAACATGGGGCTGATGGATAAAATTTACATGCAGACAGGTATAAGCTTTTTGTTCATGTGCTGGACAATGGTTAACTTGTACAATCCCTGGAAGAAAACTATATCTAAAGGAATTTACCTGCACATCATTAAATGAATTCTAGAACCAGCAAGACTTGGATTGCATTAAGTGATTGCATTAAGCTAAGGCTTAAACAGGAATATAAAAAAAAAAATACCCTCAAAGGGGTTGATAAACATTGTGCTACCAATTACCCCAGAATCCAAATCAATGCTGATACCACAAACAGGAACCTGGAGTGCAATGTTTCACGGTTATTAAATATGCATGCACCTACAATCAAGAATAAATCACTTATCTGTGTAAATGCGATGGGAATGCATGAGGAAGGGAAAGTGCATCACAAGTATTTCTCAAACTTCTAACCTCTCTAGTTAGTACATACTTTTCTTTACTTGGAATAATACATACATTCCACACTGATCTCTGAAGTATCATTCCCACTATCTTTAGTTTCTGCCTTACTGCAACATCTAATGTATTAAACCAATTAAAATTTTGACAGGAATACAATTACATTTTTGTTCATTTTTTCTTTAAACAAACCAGCTATCTCCCACTAAGGTACAGTGCCCCTCCAAACTGCAAAACATCCCCCTGTCCCTCCTTCAGAGTGCAGGCACTATACTTCCCACCACCAGGACTCGAATCTGGCCAACCAGCCTCCCTGAATCCATTCACAAAATGTTACCTTGCTCATTCTCCAAAATGAATAAATTTAGCCACAGCTATTCTCAAACATTTACTGGCATAGGCATAATTAACCATTCCACATACATCTACAATGACTCCCATGTTGCTCAAGTAGATCTAAGTTTTGTGCAGTGCCCTCTAATATACTGCGAGCAGTAAAGTATGGCCAAGACACGAGAAGGGTTTGTGTGATGGGTGTCAAAAAAATAAAAAATGCATGATGGGAAAAAGCAAACCTCGCACCTTGTTTGGTTTAATATAGCAACTGAGGCTGGTCAGAGATGACTTTAGGTCAGTAGCAGAACAGAAGTAACTTTCAATAGGTCTCAGGGTATTTTTTTTTTTTTTTTTTTTTGACATTTTCTTGAGGAAGGGCACTTCAACTGAGGCAGCCTAAACCATGACCATTCATTCTTGGTTATATTTTATTATCCGAGAAATAGGGAAAAACTTCAAATATTTTGAGTGGATTCAAAATGGAGGGCAAGTGTTATATGGAAGGTCTGGGGACATGATTAGTGAACAGAGGAAAGGTTACTTTAGAGGCTGGAATACCTACATTGTGTATCTAAGACTTTTTAAATTTGAACTCGAGTTTTCTGTAAAATTGGCCAAATTGCCAACTACTGTGCACTAAATAGGTAGTTCTGATGGGTGAATGGGCAGTTTCTTGTATGCGATAGAACATCAGGCATACTAGCGTCTGCTTAATTCTATAAATTTCCCATCAAATTTCGCATTGATGGCATCATTACCTTCAGACAGATTCTTTACCATTAGATCATTTTTTTCTAAATCACTAGTCAACACTAATTTCAGGGGTCGTGACAGTGAAAGTGTTAAAACCTCCCCAATGAGCATCATGGAATAATTACAAAAGTACAGCATTTCTACCAACTCACCTGGAAGAGAGCTTTTCCCTTGCCAGGGTAGTCTTGGCTTAAGTCTTCTTTCCAACTCAAGAAAGCATCTTCTTCAATAATCTCCAGATCATACAGATTCACAAACCACCTCAGCAACATGCCTGTGCAAAAAAACTGGTAATGTCACTGAAGAAAAAGGGTTGATTTATGAAAAAATATAAATTTCTGACTTTTACCAACTGTAAATGTCAATCAAATTACAATATAGGCGGGCCCTGCTTTACAGCATTTCACTAATAAAGTGATTTTTAAATTACAGCCTCTCCTCACTTACCGACGTACTCATCTAACAACAACTCCGAGTTACGACGGGTTCTCTGAGTCAGTATTGTATACCGTATGAGAACTTGTGTTGCGGAAACGGGCAGCGCAGTGTCTCAGCATCAAGCATGAAATGGAGAAATTACTGGCGATCTGGTTTGACGATCAGATAAAAAAGAATGCCGATGAGCCTCTTAATTATTCAAGCCAAGGCATGCAGTATCTTTGAGACTTTGAAGGCACGTGTGAAGGACTCTCACTAATTAAAGGCTCACCATGGCATGTGGAGATGTGACTCACAGCACTATACATGTAAAATATTGTATAATCGTACTATTACTATCAATAAAGGTTATCTACCTGTCATATTTATTCCAGAATAATATTAGTTATAACATAAATAACGTAGAAGCATGATAAAGGCGCTCAAATTAATAAAAACTGACATTATATATAGATGTATTGAAGGGTGGGCGGAGCTATACGAGAGGGCGAAGGCGCGAACAGTGTGTCTCAGTAACTCATGGTTCACCATGGAGTGTGAAGGTGTGAGCTCATGGCACTAAAATATTGTATAATTATACAGTGGAACCTCTGCTTACAAGTGCCCCACCATGCAAGTTTTTCAGAATACGAGCTGTCGCTCGGTCGATTTTTTTGCTCCTGGATATGAGCCAAAATTCACGTTGTGAGCTTTCCCCTCAAGGGAGGTTCCTTGACGCTAGTGAGGGGCTCTTGATCTAGGGAATTGTATCTGTGCTACAGTTCCCTAAATTAAGCCTGAATACCTCCCATCCCCTCCCCCCCACAGGTGCTGTATAATCCTACAAGTTTAGTGCTTCCCCATTATATGTAATAATAATTATAATACTATAATAATTATATTATAATAATTATAATACTATAATAATAATTATAATACTATAATAATAATTATACTATAATAATTATAATACTATAATAATTATACTACTATAACAACAAGTGAGCCTCACAAACACTCCATTTTCTCTTATAATAACACCTCAGAAGGGGAAGCATGGGAAGATGTTTTCAGAGCGGGAATGGCCGCCACCATTTGTCACTGACATTTTATTCATTCTAGAGAATATATCAGAGTTCTGTGTTTATATTGTTTACATCATATTAGATGAATTGTGATAGATAAATAAACCGTAGAGTTTGAAGTATTTTGTCCTGGCTCCTGAGAGCACGAATTCCGCTGGAACGGATTAATGGCATTTCAATTAATTTAAATGAGGAAAATTGACTCAGCATACGAGCAGATCGGGTTACGAGCTAGGTCACGGAACGGATTAAACTCTTAAGCAGAGGTTCCACTGTACTATTACTATCAATAAAGGTTATCTACCTATCATATTTATTCTAGAATAATATTAGGTATACCAAAAATAATGTAGAAGCATGATAAAAGATGCCCAAATTAATAAAAACTGACATTACATAGAGAGGTATTGAAGGGTGGAGGTCAGAGAGAAAAAGTGACAGTGACCATTACAGAAAACATTACATGCTATGTGCCTGAAGGGTAATCATAGAAGATCACTCTAATCCTATGCAAAGACTGAAAAAAAGTGAGATTTTCTATAAAAAAAAAAAAAAAAAAAGTAATCAGCTATGCACACGTTTCCTGAATATCTCGGAAGCAAGTCATTGACCTATTTTATGTTGTATTACCATTAATAATAAACAGATTGAAAAGAATTTCCCACCAAACATAAAACAATGTTTTAATTTTGGGTGGTGACACTCAAGTGTCAGCAAGGGGTGATTCCTCAACTAGCGACGAATTCGTTTACCGATGGGGTCTTAGGCCCCTAACTCAGTTGTTAAGTGAGAAGAGGCTGTATACCCATTCTTCATTTATTCAAACTTCCTATAATAAATATATTCACCACTTACTATAAACTAAGGACATAATTATTTTAAGGTAAGTAATTTGTCTCCATGGGGAAGTGAAACAGAATTCTTCCTCCGTCAGCCATGCGTGTCGTAAGAGGCGACTAAAATACCGAGAGCAAGGGGGCTAGTAACCCCTTCTCCTGTATACATTACTAAAGTTATGAAGAGAAACTTTTGGTTTTCTTTTTGAGCAACCCTGCCTGAGTGGGATACAGCTCGTTTGTTGAAAGAGAAGTAATTTGTGTACAGTATGTATATGCATTTTTTAGGCCTAGCTCTATTGCTCATTTAATATATGATTCTGTAAACATATTCTCAGGCTTTTATATTCATTTGAAAGTGGGAAAAAAAAAAATCGCTTTACAGCAGTAGCCCAAAACCTAACAAAGTGCTGTATAAGTGGGGCCCGCCTATATACATTAAAATTACTTCAATGACAAATTTGTTAGATGGCCTCACGTCTCTCAAAGTAATTGCTTAAGCCAGAAGTAAATATGATAAAAAAAAAAAGTACAAAATTTCTGTGTATGAGAAGCCTTAAAAATTAAACTTTAAATGATCAGATTCAGGAATATTAACCTTTAGGGAAGTTCTGAGTGTATGTGAAAACCTGCAGTGCATACACAGCAGTGACCTGAAGAGGAAGATGGTCATGTAGAAAAGCCTGTAACACAGGCTTGAACTTTGCCAAAAGTTCCTGCTCTTGTTCAGTAACCAACTTCTCTGGGATGACTGATGGGTCAGATCCGGTACACAAAGTAGTTTCCTGAAACATAGAATGTTAAATAAAAACTTAAAAAATTAAGGAAAATTATACAGTAATGTATATAGGGAATCCAAAAGTTTTTTTTTTTTTTTTTTTTTTAACCATAGCAGCCACATGCCACCAATGGAGGGTGACATTAACTATTTCTTATTTATCAGCTGTTGTTCTATAGAAATGCATAGACCTCAAAGCAAATGATCCATCATCTGAATCATGTCAGCACCCTTTTGGCAAAAGTTAATGAATGGTGAATGGATATGTATTTTTTTTTAGGTGGGATGGGGGTGGGATGGGTCACCCTTTCTTGGTGGGATAGTCACTTAAAAAATCAAATGCATTAGCAGGGTCTATGTAAACATCTACAATTTTATTTCTTCCATTGCCCATGATTTTTTGTTGCAATTAATATTAATTGAAAGAGCTGGATTTTACTGCTCTGAAGCCATAATTTTCATTGTGACGTTAACGTCTTTTCACAAACACTGGCATTTTGCCTTAACACCATTTTATGTAAAGTATCTTGATATTACACTACTGCCATTATCAGGCCTCTGAAATCCCACCAGTCAAAACTAAGTCACTTTGCCTTTACTAGTGACACCATTTTGCACTTTGTTATAAATATAGTATTGCAGTAATGAGGCCCTGGCATTAAGGTAATAGGCAAACTGTCAATTCCTTTGTCAAAGTGGGATTTAACAATGATGTAATTTGTACCTTTCATATACCTTTGATGAGTTTCTAGAGTCTAATCACAGAGCCCAGCCATTGGCCAGCCTCATCTGGTGCTAGCCTGGCCACCCAGGCTGTTACTACTGAAGGCCCACTGCCCCACATATCCATCACAGCCTTGTTGATCTGATACCTGAAGATACTTGTCCAGTTTCCTCTTGACTTCTACACATGTTCCAACAGTTTCGGATATCTTCTGGTAAGATGTTGAATAATTTGTGGCCCGAGGGAGTCTTGCTCCTCTCTTTCCTTAGTCTGACGTATGAGCTGTCATTCTCTCTTTCTCTCTATCTATCTCTCTTATACACGGTTTTACAAGGTTAAGGTAAGGATTCCTAACTGAAAAGGTTTATAAGTTTGCCAGAAATGATCTGCATATAAAGGGGCTTTTGGCATGTACACCCAACTATTATACTACTTTGTACATACATGTATCATGTCAAAATAAAATATATTATATTATTATATTATACGAGACAAACCTGCAAGTCCATCCCCTACTGTGCCAACTGCACCCCTGCTTTTCACTGGGTATATTTTGCACTTCCTCCCAAATCTCTTGCTCCAATGTGTTTTGGCAGTGTGCAGATTTGGGACCAGGCCCTCAAATACCTTCCAGGTATATATATATCATGAATCTCTCTCCTCTGCTCCAGTGAGTACATATTTAAGACTAAGGTGTTCCCAGTGGGTCATAAACAATCTCTGCATATGTTTCAGCTCTGATATTTCTCCTGCCCTGAATGAGGCTGTCAACATTGAACAACATTCCATATGAGGGAGCGTAGTAATTTGAAAAGTATCACCATTGGCATTATTTCCTTTGTTTTGAAAGTTTCCAGTAGCCACCCTGTCATCCTCCTGGTTATCATGATCTCTGTCTTAGTGTTCTTTTGTCGTGTCAGTATCATAGATACACTTGTTTAGTATATCTTTATACAGCTGGTCCCTTTGCGTGTGACGTCACGGTACCCGCTGACGTCAGAGGCTCAGCGCATGTGCACAGCCTATCATAGGCAGACTGCCTCACTACGTTAGACCTACAGGCGAGACAGAAGGTGTGCTGGACTCTCCTCTAATTACTGTAAATATACCGTAACCATCCAACAAGGAGTATCTTTGACCTCCTATATATCTCTCCCAAGACCCACACGACAAGTGGTGGCAGCGGTGGGATACGATGGGACAATAAGTTCGTTAAACCCATCTTCTCACCTGGTAAGGCAATTGCTCTACGGTGTTTATTCAATAGTTTCAACAACCGTCCGACTTCGTCTGGAAAGTCGGTAGAAGCTAAGTCTTTCTCTTCTACTGGTGGAATAGACTGGTCCGGTGGAGTGGATGGATCCTCCCCGGTTGAAATAGCACCGACCCACTGGTCAGGTGGCAACTCATCCTCAACCCGAATAGGGTAAGGGCAATTGTTTTATATATAATCCATTATATCTAGATCCATTAAATTTCTCTTATGTACCATTAACTCAAGAAGTGCGAGAGTAAGATTAATCTTGATCAGTTCAAAGTTATAATGTGTTTGCTATTGTATAGATTCACCCAGTACCACCTGTCTGTTCAGCCTATAGAGTTGTATAGTATGCCAGACGTCATCGATAACATGGCGAGCTGTCGTGTCAGTATCATAGATACACTTGTTTAGTATATCTTTATACAGCTGGTCCCTTTGCGTGTGACGTCACGGTACCCGCTGACGTCAGAGGCTCAGCGCATGTGCACAGCCTATCATAGGCAGACTGCCTCACTACGTTAGACCTACAGGCGAGACAGAAGGTGTGCTGGACTCTCCTCTAATTACTGTAAATATACCGTAACCATCCAACAAGGAGTATCTTTGACCTCCTATATATCTCTCCCAAGACCCACACGACACTTTGAAAGGTCAGCTGACAACTATTCCCAAGTCTTTCACGTATTTCTTTCGTTCTATTTGACGATTCTCTTGAGTTTTGTATACAGTGTTCCTTTTGAGTTCTTCATTCTTTCTATACCTAAGCAGTTGGAAAGTATCACCACTGAATGTCAGTCTCCACTGCCCACTGGAAAACACTGCTTATCTCTTCCTGTAATTTTAAAGTTTTTTTCTACCAGTGACTATCAAGCATATTTTAGTGTCATCTGCAAATGATACAAAAATGTAACGGGTGTTTATATCTGTCTGTCGGTACCGTAATATTAAGGCTTGCAAGCCAGTGTCGGTCCCGCAATATGCCAACATTCTAGTGGCTTCAAATCTTGCGGGAGAAAGCTGGTAGGCCTACATATAAGAGAATGGGTCTGAATGGTCAGTGTGCGCAGTATAAAAAAATCCTGCAGCACGCAGTGCATGAGAAAAAAAAATCCAACAAGGTTTTTGGTTTAAAACACAGACTCTTAAGTGTATTTTCGTATGGTTTTTATGGTTGCATTCTCGGTTTTTTGTCTCATTTGACAGAATTGAAGATACATTACAGAAATAGACAATTTTGATTGGTTTGAGGACAAAGTAGTTTAAAACTGAGCTCAAAGCAGAAATGTTTGATTTTTGCCTATATACCAGGGTACACAAATGACATCACTTGTCCAACTGGCCAGTCTAATATACACATTTAGGAATGCAGACATTATTTATACAATTATTACAATAATGCAGTAGTCCGCATAACAGTAATTTTTTTTTGTGAATAAAAATTAAAAATGGAAAGCAAGCATAATGTAAGAGGGGCCTGGTTATTTTGCTAAAAGCTACTACATATCATTCACCAACCATTAAGGACTCGAGTCCTGGAGGTGGAAGTACAATGCCTGCACTCTGAAAGAGGGGCGGGGATTTTTCAAGTTTGGAGGGGCATCTGAACTATAGTATCTGCATGCCTCTGGCAAGACAGTGATAGTGAATGATAGTGAGTGTTTCTTCTTTTTTAAGTCACTCAACCTCAGTGGGAGACAGCCAGTGTCGAGAAAAAATAAAAGCATTTTTTTATTTCAAAATAAAATTTCCCTTACCTGTGTTATGTACTTGACCAAAACAGTCATTAATGCATTTATAAATCCTGGAGCTGTGTGATGTTCTACATCCAGTGTATCTTTGATGTACTTGTAAAACGCATGTGGTGAAGGGTCGGCAATAAGGGCTCGCCATAAATCAGACTGGATTCGTAGAAGTGGGAAGAGGAAGGAAAGATTACGGTCTTCAAGAAGGTCCGCTAACTTTTCCTTGGTGCGATCAGATTCAGGAAGCAAGTTGAGGAGGTTCACCTAGCAAGTACAATTATATCTTTTAGAATAATTACTTCTCAAGTAACATCATGTATTATTTTTTCTCAATATGAATTCATTGCTGAAATTTACATTTATCATTTTTTTATGATAATATATGTATGCACAGATTTTTTTTATACACTCATCAATTATGAATTTTTTTTTTTTTTACAGGAAAACATTACAATAGTTAAAGTTTAAAATAATTTACCTTGCTATCATTGAAGGTCTGAGTAAGAGCAGATTTTCCCTGAAGTTTGTGCAAAGTTTGGAGAGTGAGCAGGAAAAGTGGGAAGTGCTGTCCTCCTTCCAAAGGTTCAGCCACATCAGCTAATGACAGAGTCCCTGACCCTACCAAGTAACCTAAAATCCCTGCCATGTGGGATTTAACTCGAGGGATGTCTGTAACCAGATCATCCAGTCGACCGAGAACCTGTCAAAATGAAAAATTACATGACTTAATCCAACCTGTCCAATGATCACTTCCAGTAACTCAAAAAATGCTCTATTACATTCATTTTAATTTTTAAAATATTACATAGAATTTCTCACCATTGCCTACAGAATGTGGTACCCTAATTTTTTATTTATTGATGGCTACACCTATTCATTTGTTAAATTTTTAAAGCTCGTGTTTATATTCTAATCAGCATCAATTTGACAATGTGCCTTACCTGTTTGACACCATCAAATAGACGGTCAACATTAATAAGGCCATCAATACGTAGTCTTTCCACCAGCTGACTGCCCAACTCTCTGTTGCTCTCTGCTAAGGAAAGCAAAGTGGTATCGTTATATCTTAAACTGAATACCAACAGAATATCTGAACTGGATTAATTTTTTTTTTATTTGTAAGTAAACATACATGATTTCAAGAATACAACTTTCATTGTAATACTAATAACATGGAATTAGCTTTAAAAACAAAAGGACATTTCAGAGATTTTATATTTAAAGCCTGAGAATTAATTCATTTATAAGACCCAAGGCTTTACCCCATTCTTTAAATTTTAGGATGAGAGGAATCCTAAAACCCTACAAGTGAAAAGTACTTGCCATCATCCTCTTTTAGTCATGGGAAGGTACAAATGATAAAATAGCTTGAGGCAAGTAAAACTACACTACAGAACAAAAAAGTCATTATCATTAGTACTTCAGCTACCTATATTTCTTACTGAAGCTCCACTGACCTTCTTGGGTGAGGAGGAAATTTATAACAGTTTGCACAGCCTCAGCAGTATGGCGCTCTGGAAGTTTAAGGGAGCGGTAGTTTTCAACTGCCTCTTCCAAATTCTGCTCCTTCATGAGCTCCTCATACACATTCTTCACACGGCGAAGCCACTCCTCACGACTTGGGCCCTGATAAAAAAAAAAAAGTCATTTTAAAATCTGGTAATAAATTTCACTAACATATGAAAGTTAGTTATTTTGAAACTACCTTGTATTATGTATGAAGCACCACTTACCCTATCCTTCTTGTTGGCACGTGACTTGTCAGTTGATGCTTGTTTTATGAGAATAGGAGGATCCTTATGCATGAGTGGTGGAGTGGGTTTCTGGTTGGGTGGTTGGGGCTGTGGTGCAATTGGGAGACTTGAGTGATGGTGGTGGTCATTACTCTGCTGATTTCCCAGTGCACTGTGAGGCAACACTCCAGGTGTCTTAGGCTTCAGCATCATGCTCGAGGCTGCAGGGCGCAATGAAACTTCTCCATCTGATCCACCAGTCCCTCCTGCATTTGTATTGCTCAAAATCTTCTTGAAGCGAGGCGGCAAGTCCTTTGTGGGTACTACAAAAACAATGGTCATTAAATTTAGTCATTACAGTAATGCCTAATATAAAGATGGGTATTAATGTGCATTATTGCTAAATTTCAAAAGAATGCAAATCACTAATACAGAAGCTAGAGTATAGCAACAATTTAATGAATCCAGTTACAAACATTACAAGAATTAATACATTCAGTGCTATATTACAATCAATTTTCCATCAGTAGCGTGTCTTTTTTAAGGATCTTATCTGTGTAGTAACAATACTCTTATTTTGGAACACCGAACATTATTAGTGACATCTAATCCATTTTCCTAATGGTGAGCTTGAATGTTCAAATAAAAAAACTACTATTACCAAAAGAGCTACAGTGAGACCTCAGTAAAGTAACTGGAAAGGCCTCCCCCAAATACCTAGAAATTTTAAGCAAGTAAATATGATTTATTTAACAAGAAACATTCAAGAAATGCAAGGAAGCACAAGGTAGGTTTGAAATTTTAAAAGCTCTTTGAGTATATCATTCAATACTCTTGGCAAGTTCATAAAATACACACAAGAACAAAGATAAAATTAATAAAAACCTACTAAGTAGTATGAATAAAATACACAATTCAAATAAACACTATCACACCAAATTAAAAAAACCTGCATCAGTTAAAAATACCATTAAAATGTTGTTGAAAGACCTCCTACAAGTTCCCAGAGATCCCTACAGGCACTTCCATAATTATAAAAATCATGACAAAAGCAATAAGCCTGCATCCCGCAAGCTATAGGGGATGCACAAGCAAATGCAAACGGCTGGCTTTGGGCAAGACGTAGCCACCCTGTTCTCAATCAACAACACACTAAGTGACTATTCTTACTAGAGGGCCAAACACCTTTGTCTTGCCAAAACCTGCAAAACTTGCTTCTAGTCTGCAGGGCCCACTGCCACTTCCCAAGGACACAGTAGACCTACAATTATCTGCAGTTACATTCCTGAAAATCTCATTTAGTGCTAACTAACCTGACCCAGGGAGGTACTACCGTCCTGCCAAGCGAGTGTGAAACGGAAACCTGTAATTGTTACATGATGGTAGGATTGCTAGTGTCCTTTTTCTGTCTCAAACATGCAAGGTTTCAGGTACGTCTTGCTACTACTACTTACACTTAGGTCACACTACACATGCATGTACAAGCATATATATATACAAACACCTCTGTTTTCTATTTTCTTCCTAGTTCTTGCTTGTTTATTTCCGCTTATCTCATGAGGAAGAGAACAGAATTCTTCCTCCGTAAGCCACGAATGTCTTAGGAGGCGACTAAAAAGCCGGGAGCTAGTATTTTTATTTTTTGGGCCACCCTACCTCAGTGGGATGTGGCCAGTTTGTTGAAAGAATATAGGGTAGGGATGTATCGGATGTGAAAAATTTAGATATCCGGTATGCGGATGTGTATACGGATGTCTTACTCCTTTTATGGATGCGAATGCGGATGTAAGAAATTGTGCGGATGTTCCGGGGATTTCGGATGTGGATGTTCCGCAGATGTTGATGCGGATATCTGTTTGCTGTGAAATGCGGATGCGGATACGGATGTAAGAAATTGTGCGGATGCGAATATCCGATACTTCACTAATATAGGGTTATATTCCACCCCTCTGAAGGAGGGGTATTAATGTTGCAGTTTTAAAACTGTAGTGTATCACTAATATAGGGTTATATTCCACCCCTCTGAAGGAGGGGTATTAATGTTGCAGTTTTAAAACTGTAGTGTAAGCATGCCTCTGGCAAGATAGTGATGGAGCGAATGATGAGTTTCCTTTTCAGGCCACCCTGCCTTGGTGGAAATTGGCCGATGTGTTAATAATAAAAAATAATAATAATAATAATTCCACATACCTTCAAAAATGTTAAATTTGCTGCTGCCTATGGTTTTGCCTTCCAGCAATACCCTGAGACTGCAATATCATGATATACCAGATTTCTACTGTAACCTTACTCTTCATTATGCACCTGACTTATCTGTA
This sequence comes from Cherax destructor, assembly GCA_009830355.1. NCBI lineage: Eukaryota > Metazoa > Arthropoda > Malacostraca > Decapoda > Parastacidae > Cherax > Cherax destructor. The sequence continues at coordinate 55,561 of WNWK01010500.1, read as the reverse complement.
CAACTGATTTTGCATGATGTATGCACTAGGGGCTGATAATGTCAGGGTTAAGACAATCTTGTGCAGTTTAACTGGCAATCTACTGCAGCTATGTACGTATATTGTTCATGAGGCTTGCTATACGTACATCAAGTTAGTACGTAATAGCAATCTTCGCCTCGGTATCTAACCATTCATTTCCCGAGATACCAACAAAACTTCCTATCCTTGTGTCATTCATTGCAAAGATGAGCTAGGTAACTCCTCCTGGTTCTTCCAAAGTAGAGTGGAAGAGTGTACTAGTCCAGGACAAACGAAACACACCCGAAATCCAAGGAGACAGTGAATGAGATCCAATTAAACCAGCTGTCAGGATGAGAGCAGCAAAGATTGCATGGAGGTCCACAGAGAAATCATTTGACAGCTGTGCACAGTAAGAGACCTCACTGGCAATCACCACAAAGGAGGCATGAGGCAAGGCTAATGAAGATATCTATTTAGGTACTTTCTCTGCATCACTACCAATGAATGAAAAATAGTATCCAAAGTGGTTGAGTGAAATTTCTTTCATGAAACAAATAAGAGTTAAAAAATTCCAAACAAGAGAACTAAGGAGTCTTACTGGCCAAAAACACCCAAAACTATTTGGGAACATTTAATTTTAGCACTTATATTAAAAAGCCTGTATTTGTTTTACATGATGGTAGGATTGCTGGTGTCTTTTTTCTGTCTCATAAACATGCAAGATTTCAGGTATGTCTTGTTACTTCTACTTACACTTAGGTCACACTACACATTCATGTACAAGCATATGTATATACACACACCCCTCTGGGTTTTCTTCTATTTTCTTACTAGTTCTTGTTCTTATTTCCTCTTATCTCCATGGGGAAGTGGAACAGAATTCTTCCTCCGTAAGCCATGCGTGTCGTAAGAGGCGACTAACATGCTGGGAGCAAGGGGCTAGTAACCCCTTCTCCTGTATATATTACTAAATGTAAAATGGGAAACTTTTGTTTTTCATTTTGGGCCACCCCACTTCGGTGGGAAACGGCCGACGTGTTGAAAGAAAGAAAGATTTGACTTTTGCATGGCTAGCCTAAGGATTTTCAACAATTAAACTATTTAATGCATACAATGAACTATCTTTAAACTTAGTGATCATTAACTCTAGTACAGTACTTACTATTGGTGTAATTCTGCTGTTGATTGTATTGGTTGTTTTGTTGTTGCCTGCTGAAGCTCTGGTTGTTGAAGTGCTTGTTCTGAAAGAAGTGATGATTGTTTGAACTCCCATGTCAGTAAACTACTAAAAAATAAAATCTTGCCACTTCTCCATGGGATGTTGAAAAGGAACAATTAGCAAAGAGGCTCTCCACTACTTGCATTGCAGATATTCTTAATGAAATTTAATACAATGAATGGTATAACCACACAGTACAAAGACCATCTTTGACAAGGATACCACACAAAGTAATCAAGTTACAGAAATTAAAAATGGAATATCAAAGACTAATAGAGCCCTACAATAGGCTGAGAGATATCATAAAGGAATTAAAACTAAGTGGACTGCATTTTTATGTGTTGTAAAATTGACACTATTGCAAAAGGTTTTTAGTTGCAGGTCAAATGGATAGAATACCTGAGCGGCACAAGTCATAAAAAGAAAATCAGGATAGATGAACTAATTGAGCATATAGATCCTGCATTATTCTAAGCACTGACCTACCAGTGGGTACAGAAGTAGGGAATGGGAGAAACAAACATACAGTGGACCCCTGACTTTCGAATATTCTTCATTCCAGAATGCTGTTTAAGTGCTGTTACCAAACGAATTTATTCCCATAAGGAATGATGTAAATTAGATTAGTCCGTTTCAGACCCCCAAAAATACACTTATAAAAGCACTTACAATAATAAACTTACATAAAAGGGTAAGTTTGGAGTGTTCGAATAGCGAGGGGCCACCATATTACAGTATTCCCTGTCATGAGTGGAATACATTAATGGAAATTGGCACACTAAGAAAATTATCTTTGTGAAGTTAGGCATAAATGGGGGAAAATAGGGTTACATTTAAGACACTTCCAAATTTGCCAATTTTTTTTAACATTCTACCTAAAAAATTACCAGTTTATCTTGGCTTACATTGTTAGTTGTTACTTAAAGCATCTAAAAAATGAAGGGAAAGTTATCATTGGCCAGCTAGACCAAGATGGATTTAGTTAGGTTTATCAACCGACACATGGTGAGGTACATGCAAGCATTAAAATAAATTTGTATGAAGCATATGGAGTTGGAGGGAGGGGGTAGTAAAGGAGAGAGTGTTTAACCCTTAAACGGTCCGCACGTATATTTACGTTGGTACTGCTGTTGCCCCAAACGTATATTTACGTTTTATTTTTCATTCCTTCAAAATTGGCGGTATAGGCCTGAGTCGCCTAGGCATGAGAGAATGGGTCTGCGCACTCAGTGTGCGCCAGGTTAAAAAAATCCTGGACGCCTGGGTACCACATGGAAGGACCAGTTATATTCAGCTCCATCTTGGGTCAACATCATGGCACATCCTCGTGATTCACTCATGCCTCGTCATATTAACACTACTATTCGAGGAGTGATATACAACGTGAGATTAGTGGATTTGACACCGATGTGGCGACTAATAATCAAGGAATTAGTGAAAATATCGACAATATCCCAGATGACCCTCAGCCCATCACCTCTGGGGTGACTACTGTGGCCACACCAGACCCTGTGCCAAGCACCTCTGGGGTAGCCAGTGTGGCCACACCAGTCCCTATGTCAAGCACTTCTGGGGTGGCCAGTGTGGCCACACAAGACCCTGGGCCAAGCACCTCTGGAGTGGCGAGTGTTTCCCATAGGCAACTACGCAAGAGGAAACTATTTTCCAGGTGTTTTAGTGACAGTGAAAGTGATGCAAGTGATGATGAGATTGATTTTATGCCATTGCAGGATTCGTCTAGTGATAGTGATGTTGATTATTCACCTGTGAAGCGTACTTTTAGGCGGCGGCGCCTACGTTCAGGCAGTGTGCCATATGCAGTCCCCAAGGGTCGTGGCAGGTCACGATCCAAAACCCCGGCCACTGATAGTGATAATGAAGGTGAATTTGCGGGGATGGAGAAAGAAGTGGTGGGTGGCACGGTGTCTGGACAACAAAGGACAGCCCGGCACCCCCTCAGCCATGTTCTGCCTCCACTCCTGTCCCCCCACCTGCTTCCCCACACCCCATGCAACAGGTCCACCATGCACCATGTGACCGAGAGTGGAAGTGGACACAAAGTGTATTCGTGCCACAGCCTTTTGATTTTGATGTGAGTGGAAGTGGCATCCTGCCAGAATGTCCCATAACAAATGAGTCTACAGAGTTAGACTTTTTCCAGTTATACTTTGACGAGCCTATAATGAACTTGATAGTGACCCAGACGAACAATTATTATCGCTATGTCATGGACAACACAGCAGAGGTTGGAGAATCATCACAGCTGCACAGGTGGAAACACACAACAGTGGCTGAAATGTATTTATTCCTTGCCACTGTCATGCTTATGCCACATTCCTATAAGAACAATATACGTAACTACTGGTCCACAGACCACTTCATCAGTACTCCTGTCTTCCGTGACGGCCTTTCCTGCAACAGATTCATTCTGTTGCTACGAATGTTGCACTTCTCAGACAGAAATATGCCTAAGAGAAATGACCTTCTATACAAAAACCGGGAAATGTTTATGTACCTGAAGCAGAAATTCAGTGCATACTTTTATCCTTTCAAGAACATTGTTGTCGACGAGTCCTTGATTCTATTCAAGGGACGCCTGTCATTCAAGCAATATATTTGGAGCAAACGTCATCGCTTTGGTATAAAACTTTTTGTTATGTGCGACTGTGAGACAGGTCTTGTGTTAGATGTCATTGTATACACCGGGGAAAAAACACTCGATGATACCAGGCGCATGTTGGGCATTTCTGGTGATGTTGTTTGTAGGATGATGGAACCATACCTTGGCAAGGGCCATACATTGTACACAGACAACTGGTATACAAGCCCTATGCTCGCTGATTTCCTGCGTGTGAACAATACTGATATATGTGGAACAGTGAGAAGGAATAGAAAACATATGCCAAGCTTCAGTGGCAGTGTTGAAGGTGCAGTGCAAATGTTTCATGCCAATGACATCATGGCACTGACGTGGCATGACAAACGGGACGTGACATTTCTGTCAACCATCCACAGAAACGAGATGGTACAAACAGACAAAATGAGCCAGCTCACCAATGAACATATTGTCAAACCAGCTGTTGTCGTCGACTATACGAACAATATGCGACTATAGTTGACAAGTGTGACATGATGATAGGGTTTGTTGACTGTGTGCATAGGAGTCACAAGTGGTATATAAAACTGTTTTTCCACCTTGTAGACATTGCAGTGATCAATGCATTCAATGTGTATGAAATAAAGACGAAAACGACAACATTTTGCGGAATTCTCCCTGAATATCATAAAACAGATATCAAAAAAGTATGGTACCACACCTGTACCTGCCCCTCAACAGTGACTTGTTCCTCAACCACAACCGCAGCCAGTGGGGGAAGTGCCAGCCCAAATCATCCCTAACTGTCACTACCTGGTACCCTTTACCACCTACCCCAAAGAAGAAGCATTCCCAGAAAAAGTGTTGTGTGTGTGCTACCACCACAAAACGACCACAACAGCGGAAGGACACACGATTCATATGTCACCAGTGTGGGATGGCACTATGTATGAATCCATGCTTCATGGAGTATCATACAATTGTGGACTTCTAGAAACATAAGTGGGACATGTAAATACTTGTATATAGTTGTAGATAATAGAATGTGATTCAGCCAGGTGTGCAAAATCACCTATCAGTATGTACGTGTGTGTTTGTGTCAGTATGATGATAATTTTGTATATAATATTGGTGTATAAACAACAATTGACATTGAAATCAAAAGATTTACTGTAAAATAGCTATCATATATAATAAAAACCAAGAATATTAAAGAAAAATGGAAGAAAATGGTAAATATGTAGATTTTCTGCAAGCGGCAGTGCTTCATGTTGCCATCAAGTGATCACTAAGTGCCAACTTCGCGGCGTCATATCTCGGTAAGTACTGACCCTAAAGTTTTTATTTTTATCCTATAACACTTAGAAAATTGTGCTCTTTATTTCAATATTTTTTTTTTTTCAAAATATTCGGGGCACTGGGCGAGGTAACGTATATATTAGGGATGTATCGGATGTGAAAAATTTAGATATCCGGTATGCGGATGTGTATACGGATGTCTTACTCATTTTACGGATGCGAATGCGGATGTAAGAAATTGTGCGGATGTTCCGGGGATTTCGGATGCGGATGTAAGAAATTGTGCGGATGTTATGCGGATGTTGATGCGGATGTATATGCGGATATCTGTTTGCTGTGAAATGCGGATGTAAGATTTTGTGCGGATGTTCCGCAGATGCGGATGCGAATATCCGATACATCACTAGTATATATACGTTTGGACCGTTTAAGGGTTAAGGGTGAATGGTGAAAGTGGATTTTTAATGGGTATCTATTCGAGAGTTAGCAGGTAGCATTTACGTAGGGATCCCAGGAACCAAGTTAGCTAGACTCGGTCTTGGATGAGGGAAGGGCAGTACCTGCACTCTGAAGGAGGGGTACAAGCTTGCAGATGGAAGGTAATCTAAAATGTGATATCAGCACATTTATATACAACTTCTATTTTGTATAATACTTGCAGAAGGGGCCCATAATGTTGAGTTTCACAAATAACAAAAAAAAGGCACAATACCGTGACTGGAACAATACACACACAACCCGCACATATAAAAAAAAGAGGAGCTTACGACAACGTTTCGGTCCGACTTGGACCATTTACAAAGTCACACTAACACACAGGACAGGAAGAAGGGGTATTTATAGGCAGGCAGACAGGGGAGGGGAGGGCACAAGAAAGTGGTGGAGGGGTAATAATGGAGGTAGTAGTGGTAGTAATAGTGGAGTCAGTCATATTCTAGGAAAGGAGCACTGCAATGAAGCTGGCGGCCCACATAGGGTAAGGACAACAACACAGAGGGGGAAAAAAAATGTGCGCGTTGTGTGTGTATCGAGTTTCACCATAGAAAAAGTAATTTATCTGCCACACCACACACATGCACACACTTTGGCCAAACCGAAGCCCAAAGGATATCTAAAGAATGTTTTCAGGTCAATGTCCCTGCTGCCCACTCCCAAACCAGGCCTCAGGCCTCCTGGCAGATCAAGGCCTGATAAAGCTGTTACGATGTCTTTCTCACCTACATTCCAAAGAGTATAGGTCAAGGGATTCCAAAATGTTCCCAGTAATGTAGGGGTTTGAATTTATACATGCATATAAGTTTGTCTCTATCTGGAGGTCTGCCATTTCACCTGCCTTACAAGCCTGAGTCCACATGGAAATAGCATACCACCACCTCACTCTAATATAATAGGTAGCACCTAGCAGGAGGCTTGTTCATAACATCTTCCTTCAATTTATTAGTCTATTACTAATTTGCCTTACCTAGCAAAATGTGGACAACTTCTAGAATGTGCAATGTGTATGGGGAGGCTGCTGCTGTGAATGCATTCTATCCTTCACTACAACTTTTTCATTTAAACAATTATTCAGTGCATTATCACTAACATTTACTAATTGTAGCAACAAAAGAGAAAGTAGATAAATTACTGTTGAAGGAACAAAAATGTGACTGCCATGTAATTATTATAATATACAATACTGGATTACTAACATTTGGGATTAATAATCCAAAACAAATCTTCTATTGTACTTTTCATGCTTGAAATTATACACTCAATATTCTCCTGAAATTTTACTTATACAGGCATTTTATATAAAGTATTGCATTCATAAATTACAGTAAAAAAGTTCTGCAAAACATTAACAGTTTTCTCATTTACCAAGAAGAGAGGGAGGTTCGGAGGAACTCTGAGTAGCCTGGTCAGAAGATTTGGGGAAAAAATCCATGGAGCACCACCCAAATTTCACACATTCAACTTTTTTTATTTGCGTTATGAATAAAGGTTTTTCTAATGCTCTGTGAAAGGCTAAATGTACTTTTTCAATCACATCTATAAAAAAAATCACACTGTGAAGATGACAATGTGATAAAAATAATACTAAAATAAAGAAAGTCAATTTAACAGACCTTAATTTAATGATCTTTGGAATTACAGGACAAAATCTGCTAGGTCAATTCACTTAAAACAATTGGAAAATTATGCTGGTTACAAAAATGTACACTAGTCTTACAATCATGGCAAAACAATCTCATCTATCCACCACAATCATCGTTGAAATTTTTTACAATTTCTGAAAATTTTAAGCACACAGTAGACTAGTAGACTGCAACCACCCAGGAAAGTACAACAGTATTATTCTGAATTATGTATAAAACAAGAAGCCCCATACATCTCTTAAAAGCATTTCTAAATTCTTCCAGTCAATTTTAGGCATACATACAGCATGAAATTTTTATGATTTACACTAAAAAGTCTACCCTTCACCCTCATATAAATTGAATATTCTAGCAGCCAATGTATTCAAAACTTAATGATTTTGACACTCACTAAATTAGATTAAGCCTCAGAGTCATTAGAAATAAATACACCAACCACCCAGGGAGGTACTATCGTCCTGCCAAGCGAGTGTGAAACTGAAACCTGTAATTGTTTTACATGATGGTAGGAGTGCTGGTGTCTTTTTCTGTCTCATAAACATGAGACTTCAGGTACATCTTGCTACTTCTACTTACACTTAGGTCACACTACACATGCATGTACAAGCATATAAACAGCCTCTCCTTACTTAACAATGAAGTTCTGTTCCAAACACCAAGTTGGTAAACAAATTCGTGACTAAGAGGAGCATACTATAACGGTAGTGAGTTTGTGTTGACCATCTTTGATATTGTTTTAATGTCACCATGCACCATTTATAACATTTCTGGTATATTTTTAAATGTTTATACAGTAGTGAACGGTATATTGTAAAACAGAATAGAGGAAATCAGTTCTAATATACGTTATTTAGGTATGCATACTGGTCAGAGCCCGTAGTAAGTCCGAGCCGACGGTAAACGAATATGTCACTGAGTGAGGAGAGGCTGTATACACACCCCTCTGGGTTTTCTATTTTCTTACTAGTTCTTGTTTAATTCCTCTTATCTCCATGGGAAAGTGGAACAGAATTCCTCCATAAGCCATGCGTGTCGTAAGATGCGACTAAAATGCCAGGAGCAAGGGGTTCGTAACCCCGTCTCCTGTATACATTAACACCACTCTGAAGGAGGGGTGTTGCAGTACGCGTGCCTCTGGCAAGACAGTGATGAAGTGAATGATGGAAGTTTTTCCTTTTTGGGCCACCCTGCCTTGGTGGGAAACAGCCAACGTGTTAATAAAAAAAAATTACTAAATTTAAATAGAAACTTTCATTTTTCTTTTTTGGTCACCCTGCCTCGGTGTGATACAGGCAGTTTGTTGAAAGAAAAAAAATAAACTCTTGAATCATAAGAATACTTTATACCCTCCTTAACATTAAAAGCAACTACGAAGAGCAATGAATGTTTAAGGGGTTAAAGTATCTCAGGAATTTCTTGTATTTAGATAATCCTCTCATAAAAAAAAAAAAAATACATCTTTCTGACATCCTCAACTCACCCCTTGCTGTTGACGTGGTCTATAGCTTCCTCCTCCACTGACACCGGAGCCAAATCCATTTGAGTCAAAACCATACTTGTCAGGCTGTGAGGATATGACTCCAGGTCCTGTACCTAAAGTCACTGCTCCCATAAATACATCCTCCATGCCTGTGCGATTCCCTCCCGGCTGATGAGTGAATGATAGCCGTTAGGGGCAGAATACGAAAATTATTAATGTGAATTATCCAAGTTACGAAGATAAAACTACATAAAAGGCAATGGATATTCACGAAGCTAGCTTATCTATCTACCTATATATGTATATATAAAGTCGTGCCGAATAGGTAAAACTGGTCAATTCGCAAGAACTCATTTAAAATTAAGTCCTTTCTAAAATTTTCTCTTATACATTTAAAGATATGTATATTTTTCAATTATGTTAATGTAAAAATTAATAATTTTGTACTAAAAGAACCCTAGAAAACTTGCCCAACCTTATTATAACAAGCGCAATTTAATTTAGCCTAATCCAACTAAATATATTTTAGATAAGTTTACAATAATTTAATAATAAACAATGAAATATATTTTTTTCATTAGGTTCAGAATGATTTTTGCGAAATTATTCCATACACAAATTTTTGCTTGCCTTATTCGGCAAGAAGAGCCCTGAAACTTAAAAGACCTCTGATTGATAATTACTATTACTACCCCCCCCCCAATAATCATGCTAGAAAATTAAGGAATAATTACATCCCATCTACAATAAAATTTGATAACATATCATAAATCAATGAAGACATTCACAGCTGAGGAAAACCTGGATACAAGTGACAATCAATCACATCAAACCTATTAATTACTAAAATTGCACATAAACTAACCTGTGGGAAAAATGATGAAACACCAGCCAGAGGAGAGATGGGTCCAGAGGACCGCGGTGGTCCATGCGATGAAGGTGGTGGGATGTAAACACCAAGGTCGTGCGCTGCTTCCTCACGCACCTATCGAGAGACTACACATGAAAATCTAAAACAATTAGCATTAGAATCATTATGGTCACACTTACGGAACAATAGCTTTTCCTTCTCTGGGTCACCCTACCGCCTTTGCCTTTCTGAAAAATGGCAATGTGGCAAAGACAGAAATTACATATGAAGATAAGAGTAACTTATCTGAAAAATTTTTGGAATAACTCCAAGACAACTAGATTATTTATTACCAACCTTACTGCTCTAATCTGGCTAGAAATGCCTAGAGGATTAGGTTTTCTCTCTACTCTTCAGATTTATTCCAGTCTGCCTTTCAAATTTTTACTCTAAAAATACATTAATGCTGACTTTTTGCTTCTCTAACCTACTGACACTCACAGAATATGAGCAGTGATGTTGGCCTGGGCCTTATATAAAACAGGAGGTATTGTCTCACTCCCAATAATCAGAGATACTGCAATGCACAGCCTCTCCTCACTTACTGATGGAGTTGCGTTCCTAAGACCACGTCGGTAAACGAATTCGTTGCTAATCGAGGAACCGCCCTTTACTGATACTTCAAAAATGTCACCACCCAAAATTAAAGCATTCAGTTTTATGTTTCCTGTGAAAATCCTTTCAATCCATTCATTATTAACAGTAATACAACACAAAATAGTTCAATAACTTACTTCAGAGATATTCCAGGAAACACACTCATAGCTGATTATTTGGAATTATTTTTTTTGTGAGAAAATCACACTTTTTTGTCTTTGCATAGGATAAGAGTGATCTTGTATAGGTACCCTTCAGGCACACAAACATTTTCTGTAATGGTCATTTTTTTTTTATCCCTCCTTGCCACCCACCCTTCAATACAACTCCATGTCAGTTTGCATTAATTTGGGCATCTTTATCATGCATCTGTTATTTATTATACCTAATATTATTCTAGAAAAAATATGATAGGTAGATATCCTTTAATGAGTTACTGAAACTACTTGCTTCTCTCTGTTATAGCTTTGTAATACCAAATGGTGAATTAAATATGTATATTAGAAAGAAAAATAAATACAGTGGACCCTCGCTATTCGAACACTCCAAAACTCACCCTTTTATGTAAGTTTATTATTGTAAGTGCTTTTATAAGTGTATTTTTGGGGGTCTGAAATGGACTAATCTAATTTACATCATTCCTTATGGAAATAAATTAGTTTCGTAACAGCACTTGAACAGCATTCTGGAATGAGGCGAGTTTTGGAGTGTTCGAATAGCAAGGGTCCACTGTAAATAAAAAGGAAACTACAAATTGATAACTGTTTTAATTTGTATAACTCTTACACATTACAGAAAACAATAAAAAAGTAAAATACACATACAACGAGTTAAGCTTACAGAAAAATAGCTTAATAATCTGGCAACATTTTGATACAAGTATCATCTTTGTACCATGTTTCTACCAAGAATTATAGCCATTTTACAAAAATTATTATGACGCTGCGAGTAACATACGTCTGATGATGTAGTGAATTTTCAGAATGTTTTCTTTTTTAAATTTCCTGTCTAATATATTAAATTTACCATCTAACATTGTTATAAAGTGGGAGGAGCTATAGGAGAAAGGGTGAGGCCAGCAGAAGGAGCATTCAGTATCTGGCGTCTTCACAGGCGTCAGATACTAGCCGTGGTGCCAATAAAATGTGTAATTACACTAATATTAGTAACAAAGGCTATCACATTTATTCCAAATTTATATAAAAAACCACGATAAACACCCTAGACCTATAATAAAGAAGCCGAAATGAATAATGTATGCCATATTATGTGAGTGGGGTAGACTAAGGGAGGCTGCCACTCCAGGATAAGATCATAAGATAGATATGTTCTCTCGTCTATACCTCTGGTACAAATTGTGGGACCCGTAGCCTCGGAGAAGTGGATAAAAAGGCTCCAAGGAAGAATATTTGGATTTCTTCCTGAAGCCATTTGAATATTCCACTTCTCTTACCACCCCATCTTTTCATTCTGGTCTATAACAAAAGAATACGGTGTTTACATCAGGGCAAACACTCCTAGATCATTCTTATAAGAAAAAATGTAAAAAATAGCACAATTTTTTCTAACCCCCCCCCAGTCATTTGCTATGCACATTATTACTTAATTATCTCTGAAGATATTGACCTATTTCGTGTACGTTCACCGTTAATAATGGAAGTATTGAAATGATATTCACAACAAACATTACTTACCTTAAAATATTTGTAGTCCTAATGTAGGGTGAGGTGAGTATTTATTGTACAAAGAGGAAAAATAAGAACAAAGAATGGAAGAAGTACAAAAAGAAGTTCACAGTAAAGGGGTTAGCTGGTGTGTTCGTCTGTGTTTACATTCTCTGCGTCTCATGGCAAATTGAGAAAAGATTAAACTTGGTGAACAAGTTATGTCGATGGCAATAATAGTAATAGTAGTAGTAATAATAAATAATAATCACTAGAGCACTTTAAATGTCATACTTATTATGTATAGGTTTGGTAGCTGACATTTAAAGTGCTGCAGAGCGATTATTATTATTTTAAGTATTATTACCATCGACATATCTTGTTCACGGAATTTAATCATTTCTTAAGCAGCCACGATACACACAATGTAAACACACAGACGAACACACCAGCTAACCCCTTTACTGTGAACTTTTGTACTTCTTCAATTTTCCTCTTGTTTTTCCTCTTCCAAGGGCTGCTGTACTTCTATCTTGCACTATAGGGTGTATAATAAAGTACAAATTTATAGACGAAATATGTAGTCTTGGAGACTGAGTGGCTGAAGGAAGGAGATTGAGATGCTTGATGCTGAGATGCTGCGCTGCCCGTTCATGACCCAAGTTCTCGTACAGCATACAATACAGACTCGGAAAGCCTGTCATAACTCCAAGTTGTCAGTAAATGAGTACGTCGGTAAGTGAGGAGAGAGTGTACGTATTTGCCTTCGTTGGATAATTAAACTCTTCGCTTTCTTGGTTTAATAACCCTTTCATTGTCCATGTCGTAGTCCTATGCCACGAGCTCAGCTCACTCAGATAAGCTGTAAGCGGTAAATTTGGCCTACACATGAGAATGGGTCTATGGAGTAAGTGTTCACCATATAAAAAAATCCTGAGCAAGCAGTGCACAATGAGAAAAAATAAAAACTGACTGTTTTGGTTTAAAACAGCGACTTTGCGGTGTATTTTCATGTGGTTTTTATGGTTGTATTCTCAGTTTTTTTGTCTCATCTGATAGAATGGAAGATATATTACAGAAATTGAGTTGATTTCAGGACCGAAAATAACTTGAAATTGAGCTCAAAGTAGTGGAAATAGTTTTTTTGCCGATATTCAAGAGTCAACAAATCACGTCACTCATCCAATACGTTCAACTGGTGGGTATAATGTGCGTTCACAAATGCTGATATTATTTATACAGTTATTACAATATTGCATAACAGTAAATCTATTTTTTATGAATAAAAATTGTGAATAAAAAATCAAAATGCATTTCATATGTAAAGCCAGGGAACATAACTAATGAACAGAGGAAATGTTATTTTAGTGCAAGCAATGTATGCATTGTTTATTCTGGACCCTATTTTCAAATTGGAATATTTTGAAATTTGTGTGAAATTGGCCAAATTACTAATTTCTGATCACTTGATTGGGTAGTTGAAATACTAGTTGATTAGACAGTGCTCATTTGATAAAATGGAAGACAAACTAGCAAAATAGATAAGAATTTGGTCTACTGGAACAATATAATTGCCCTAAAATAGGTCTCAAAGTGGGAAATTGATGTGTAAATATCGCTGACACAGCAAAATTCATGAAAGCGTAATTTTCTCAATTTTCTATCAAATTTTGTATTCATTTTTTATTACCTTCAGAAAAAGATTCTCTACCATTTCATAAGAATTTTTTTTTTTTTTTTAAATTCTTGGATGGTGAGGACAAGTTTGAGAAAATGGGTCTGGACAATGAAAGGTTTCAACTCATTACTTGCACTAAACTTTCTTACAACACTCATTGTTTTAGTTCACTCACTGACAAAATATGCGTTCATTGTTCATTTACCTGACGAATGGTGCGTGGGCCATCCACCTGGGCTATCTTGCGAGGGACCCAGTTTGCAGCACGCAAGTCTAGCACATCTTGCAGCATGAAGCGGATCCGTGCCAGAAGTTCCGTATTGCTGCTTAGCTGATAAACGCGCTCAAAGTACTGGTCCATTAAGGGCTGTTTACAAATTAAGGATCTTTATATACATGTATTTAATAAAACAAATTTTTGTTTATGAAGACAAATTATTAGGTCAATATAATCTAAGGTGAAAATCAGTACATAGTTAAGTCTCACCTTGGCCTTGGGCTTGTCTAGCACCTTTCCACAAGTTCTCATTATCTGGCACAGACACTCCAGATCCTCAGCCAAGTCAACCATTGGTCGACGCCTACGCTTCTCCAACAGCTGTTTAGTCACAGTCCATTATTTTCCATCTCAATTAATAGTTATATTTTCACATTGCCATGGTTTACTCCAAAATAATTAGTGGTACCTAGAGTTTCGGCTATAATTCGTTCCAGAAGGCTGTTCAAGTGCAGTTACCAAACGAATTTGTTCCCATAAGGAATAATGTAAATTAGATTAGTCTGTTTCCGACCCCCAAAAATACACTTACAAAAGCACTTACAATAATACACTTACATAATTGTTTGAGTTGGGAGCTGTTCGAAATTCGAGGTACCACTGTATGCATATTTCAGAGTAAAATCAAATGATTCTAAAAAACATGAAATTAAAGATTTAATGTTACAATTATGTTCAAAAAGCTTGCATGCACTAAGAGCATAATTTAAACTGCAAATGAAATGCATGTTAGGTAAATAGTATTACAGTATAGCTACATATTTAAAATACTGGCACACTAGCATACAACTTCCTAAGATAGTAACTCCAATATTGGTTTATGCCAAGAAACTAGAACATTTTATGCTGCACTCACATCAAAATTTATAATATTGTCTCTTACCAGGATAAGTGATTACCTAATCTGTGCTTAAGCTTAAGAGGATCGGAACTATGATTGAGGTGTTGAATTCAGTCAGGATTTTTGTTTTCAGTGACTAACACACACTACCTCACTGAATCCATTTAAGAAGTCTTCCACTATTTGAGAAGAAATAATTCTTAGTTACCTTCTGCCTAGCTTTTTCCTTTATATGTTGTATGTTATAACTTAAGGGTTCCAGGAATCATTATCCCTATAGCCCAGTCTCAGATCAAACCTCAAACTAGATACGACTTAGTACAAGAACTAAGAAACAAGAAAGTAAAGTGAATACAGTGGACCCTCACTATTCGAACACTCCAAACTCGCTCTTTTATGTAAGTTTATTATTGGAAGTGCTTTTATAAGTGTATTTTTGGGGGTCTGAAATGGACTAATCTAATTTACAACATTCCTTATGGGAATAAATTCGTTTGGTAACAGCACTTGAACAGCATTCTGGAATGAAGAATGTTTGAAAGTCGGGGGTCCACTGTACATACATATACAAGTTTGTATGATTTATACATAATTTGAAATGTAAATTAGGGGAATAAGACCAGTCCAAAAGTTTAAGAGGTTTCCATTTCACACTTATGTCAAGATTAACTCATCTCCCTAGAGAGTTGCTTTCCACAAATCTACTATCCAATTGCAGCAGTGCTGATCTTGTCATTATAATATAATAAATATTGTAAATGAATGGTTCAGAGAACCGACAAGTTGCTAAATTAGACACACATTCATTCTGTTCAAGATTGATGGACTGACTACATCGACTCAAGGCCGAGGGACTGATTACCTCAAACTTCTCCTGATCTTCATGATTCTCCTTTGTATGGACTGATGAAGCCACTGTGTGGCGAAACGTTTCCTCAATAAAGATATCCAAGTGTTGCATATGTGTAATTTACCATAATAAATATTCCTTGCTTAAGTTATTGAATGTGGTTAATATTTCCTCCCTGCCCCAGTCTACCCATAAGAGCAGTTTCAGCATACCTAGTCTTCTTAGTACATAATTCTTATTTCTAAATGTTGGTATCTACATTCCATCATGTCTGAACTGTTTTATCCCGAGATACACTTTTTATAGGGACATTTACTGCTACATATTTAAATTTTATTCTAATGCATATTATGAATTTTATTTATTACACCTTCATGTATCTGAACATGAGCCAGTAGGCCTTTTGTAGTGCACCTTCCACTCAAGATGTTCTACTTACACACAAGCATTCAACACCTGAATAAGTAACATCACTCTCTGGACCAAATACCAATGTTGGGTGAAATGTGCATAAAAAGGTTTCACTGTGGTTGTCACACCACATGCTGTACTGTGTAACATAAAATTTAAATTTCTCATCTAGTAAATCAGCAATTCCTAAATTCAACCCTATCTAAAGCTCTTAACCTAATTGCTACATAAAAAAAAAAAAAAGATGCTCAAATCTGTACCTGTTGGATGCAACGATGGAGGATGGACTCGTGAATAATCTCCAGCTTGCCCAACTCTCCAATGAAACGGAGGTTGCCGACCATTTTGCGTTTTGCTGCTGAACGTTCCTCCTCTTGTTCTGGGGTGAGGATTGCCCCCTCTGGTAAATCCCATGCCTCAGAGGCACGCCGCCGACGCTCGAATTCATCCTGCCAGTAAAAAAATAAAAATAAAATATGATCTCATCTAAGTATAAATAATTAAGAATCATTTTATCACTAATAAGACTACCACATGGGGAATGGAACAGAATTCTTCCTCCGTAAGCCATGCGTGTCCTAAGAGTCTACTAAAATGCTGGGAGCAAGGGGCTAGTAACCCCTTCTCCTGTATACATTACTAAAGTTAAAAAGAGAAACTTTTGTTTTTCTCTTTGGGCCACCCTGCCTTGGTGGGAAACGGCCAATATGTTGAAAGAAAGAAGAAGACTACCACACAAGGTGTGGTAGAAGAGAGAACATTGCAGGAATGAGGGAAATTCTGAATGCAGTGCAGGGGAAAAGGTACATTAAATAACCCACACATACGAAAATGAAACTGAAAACATTTCTGTCTGATTTGGGTCATTAACTAGTCAAAGTTGGACTGAAACACAAGATTCTTTCTCCTATGTGAGAGTTATTTATGCATTTTTATTCTCCAGTGGGAAAGGGAACTGGAGGGAAAGTCAGTGGATGCGATGGAATAAGTATAGAATGAAGTGCCAAGAGTCAAACTTCATACCTAGATGAAGAATGGGAAATATAATGGAGAGCCCTTGGTTCAATCAAAGATGCAGAGAAAAAAAAAGTATATGAGCATGGCAAAACCATAGTGTGTGTGTGTGTGCACTTGCTCCCCGCCCACCCCCCTACACAGCTACACTACAAACCTGGCACTTGCTCAAAAGTAGGCGGTTATAAGTACAAGGTCCGTCAGGTGGATCAAAGTTAGGAGCCTCTTCTGACAGCCGCTTGCACAGCTGTGCGTACATAGAACAATATTTCGGTTCATCAAGGGCCTTTTCGAAGATCTGGAAAAAGAAAACATTGAATAGCATTAAGATTATTGATGCTTAGTGTATTTCCATTCTTCCAAGCAATTCACAATACAAATTTAATACTTACCAACAAAATGACCCCTTTCAGAATTGTGGTGGAATCAAGGCCTACATTTAGGATGTCATTGCTTAACTTATGGAACTTCTCGGGGGCGAGTTTGTTGAGAACTCCTCGAACCTGAAATGCAATTCTTCCATCAGTTTACAGTTCCTTGAAAATTTTGAGGAAAATACAAAACTAAACTAACTGAAATAGTACAATTATTACATCACTGAAAGAATACAATCTATAACAAATACATTACAGTGGACCCCCGCGAATTTGTGGCTTCAGTAATTTGCAGATTTTTCCTTAGAACCTAACTAATAATTGTTCATGGAAATCCCTGCAAATTCACGGAATTTTTTTTTGGCTTTTTTCGTGGCAATATATAATTTCTTATGTATTTTAACGCTAAATATTAAGAAAAAAATAATTTAATAATTCTGTAACAAATATTAACGCATACCAAAGAAAACAGGGTTGCATGAATTACATTATACTACCAAAGAAAACAGGCTTGCATGAATTACAGTACATATGTGGGTAACATCGGTATTTTACATTCTAGCACTGCCGGAGACATAGCAGTACAGTACAGTCAACCCTCCGTTTTCCTGTATCTCTGTTTTCGTGTTTCAGTTTACATGGTTTTTTCGGGAAAATTTTACCTCCGTTTTCGTTCATGGTACGGAACCTGTCCAGTGCCCAGCACACATACAAAGCCCGCAAGCCCGCCTCCCACGCACATTCTCAGGCAGTGTAGCATTGTTTCTGGTTGAGTGAACATTATCCTGAGAGTTAATACAAAACATTTCTTAACAATCCATTGTTTTTGGCCCTTGATTATTGTGTGTGACCGCTAAATAAGCCACCACGGGCCCAAAGAAAGCTCCTAGTGTCAGTTCTTTGGTAAAGAAAGTGAAGAACACCATAGAATTGAAGAAGGAAATCGTAGCAAAGTATCAAAGTGGAGTCGATTAAGGCTATAGCACCAGCCAGCGATAAAGTGTAGCATTAACAGTGTAGCAAGTTAAGCCATTAATCGATAGAAAAATGACACGAAACTTAACTCTTCCATTGTTTGTTTGAGCAGTATAGGGACACAGACCAGAGCCATCCTCTGCCAACATCTCCAAGGTAAGTGTAAATATTTCTTATTTATAAATTAAAGTGTAAATATTTATTTATAAATTAAAGTGTAAATATTTATTTATAAATTAAAGTGTAAATATGTCTTATTTATAAATTATGTTCATTGTGTGAATAGAGCTGGTGGCAGCCTGCTGCTGCTGCCGCCGACCACCACCAGCAGTGGCCCTTATACCCAACAACACTACCGCCAGTTCTCTCATACATAATGACATTTTATTCATTCTAGAGTATATATCATGTTTCTATGTTATTAATATTGTTTATTATGTCATATTAGATGAATTATGATAGATAAATAAACCATAGAGCTGATATTAGTGTCAAATTAAAGCATTTTGTCCTGCCTCCCAACACTAAACTCGCCTCCCTCTCTCCTCTCCATCTTCCATACACCAACAAGAGTCGCCAATAAAGGTAAGTGTGATGTTAAATGTTCATTTATACATGTTATTAGTGCTTTATATTTATTTGTCATTCTTTTCTGTATGTAAATCTATATTTAATCTCTAAAAAAATATTTTTTTGTTAATACTCCTGGGTGTCTGAAATGGATTAATTGAATTTCCATTATTTCTTATGGGGAAAATGGTTTCAGTTTTCTATTTCAGTTTTAGTGCATCCCTCAGGAACGGATTATGCACGAAAACGGAGGGTTGACTGTACTGTATACAGGTTTATCTTTACATTCTTTTGTTTAAGGGTGATGTATGAAGCTGAGTTTGAAATTTAATTAAAAGTGTTTTGGGGCATATTTAGGGTTTAAACTATAAAAATCGGCATTAATATGCATTTTTTAACTGTGTCCATAATTTGCAGTTTTTCCAAATTCATGGGTGATCTTGGAACATAACCCCCGCGAATTTGGGGGGACTACTGAATATACTTTTGGAGAACTTTCATTCCTAAAGTACAGTAACCAAAATGCAGTACATTTTTTTTTTTTTTACCTTTCTGCCTTGAGTAATAAAAACTACCGAGTATATATTGTATGTGCTGAAGTATTCCACAAATTTACCACTCAAACTAGACACAAAAGAGTGAAATTGCATGTACTGTACTGTAGCTAGAGAAAATCATGGCAAACACAATACTAATTAACATGGACTGGTCCACCTGACAATCTTACCTTCCGGAAAGTGAGGTCATATTTGTTGTCTGGGGTAAGTGCATCTCGTCTCAAACTAGAAGGAGGAATCCATCGCCTTTTGCTGCTGGACAGGGAACGTAAGTCGTCCCTGTGCAAAATCAATTTAGAAGTAATGCAAGGATAATTTTTTTTTTGAGGGAGAGAAGGGAAGGATTGGGATACAAAAGTTAACTTAATTCTCCACTCCTAAAGAACCCCTATTACCCTAAAGTACTTTTTATATGCTCCTGACTCCACTTGGACTACTACATACATTATTTACAGGTTTCTAGGTATGTACTGGTCAACATCAACCTAAACTTAACGGAATATGTAGCTGAATGGATACATTATATACTGTACCAACCATATATATTATTACTATCATACCTAGATACTACATCTCCCTACAAATTCCCAACATAGCATTTCTTGTTCCATAAACCTGGTAACCACAAATTATGCAAAATTAAGGACATATAATAAATTTTGCTTCAGATTTAGGTTTATTTTATATTCCAGAAGACGTAATATATTGCCTAATCAGGTTAAAAATGACATTCATAATAACTAGAATATGAGACCTGTAAGTAGAAAGTTGGTACACAGTAACCAGCCAGGGAGGTATTACCATTGTGTCAAATGGAAACCTATAACCACTTTACACAATGGCAGGATTGCTGGCATCTTTTCTTGACATCTCGAACAAGTAAGATGAGAGGTACATCTTGATACTTATTACATACTACATTTGCAGTTGTGAATGTACAAGTACAGTATGTAAAAATTATATGGATAAAGCCTATTGAGTAAACAGAGTAAGGCGTATGGTAGAGATATTATTGAAAGAATTATGGGTAAGACAGTAGGCACCACGAGTACACTGGACACAGAGACAAGACAGTGTCTGGGGCCCAAGACTGCTTAACTGCCTCCCATCATAAATAAGGGGGATTACCAATAGACCCCTGGCTGTCTTTTAAGAAGGCACTAGACAGGCACCTAAAGTCAGTACCTGACCAGTCGGGCTGTGGTTTATAAGGCAGTTTGCATGTGGCCAGCAGAAACAGCCTGGTTGATCAGACCGAGCCACCATGAGGCCTGGTCTCAGACAGAGCCGCAGGGGCGTTGACCCCTAAACCCTCTCCAGGTGTTTTAGTTTAAAACACCAGCTTTTGAGTGTATTTTTGAATTGTATTTATGGTTGTATTCTCGTTTTCTAGGTCTCATTTGATAGAATGGAAGATATATTACAGAAATAGAGACGATTTTGAATGGTTTACAAACTAAAAGTACCTTGAAATTGAGCTCAAAGTTGCTGAAATGTTTGACGTTCAAGAATAAACAAATCACGTCCAATACACGTCAACTGGTGGGTCTATGCTTTCACAAATGCGCTGATATTATTTATATCATTTATCATTTTTACAATAATGCAGTAGTCTGCATAACAGTAAATCTTCTATTTTTTTGTGTGAATAAAAACTCAAAATGGAAAGCAAGTGTAATGTAAGAGGGGCCTGGAGACATGACTAATGAACAAAGAAAATATTATTTTAGTGTTACGAATGTTTGTATTGCTAATTCTGGACTATTTTGAAATTGGCCATACTTGAATTGTGTATGAAATTGGCCAAATTACCAATTTCTGATCACTTTATTGGGTAGTTGAAATCGATAAATGGGCGGTTTCTTGTACTCAATCAATAGAACAAATGGAGTTCTAGCAAAATAGCTACGAGTTTGGTCAAGTGGAACAATGAAATTGGACAAAAATAGGTCTAAAATAGGCCAAAATCACAGATGCATTACGGGGAAGGTAGGCAGATGGATTTTTGAGTTCCTAACACAAAGAACACAAAAAGTAGTAGTGAACAGGGCAAGATCCAGCATCAGCGAGGTCAAAAGCTCAGTGCCCCAAGGCACTGTCCTGGCACCTCTGCTGTTTCTCATCCTCATAGCAGACATAGATAAAAACACCCAGCACACTTTTGTATCATCATTTGCAGATGACACTAAAATAAGCATGAAAGTCACTACGGTAGAGGACACTGAAAAATTACAGGAGGACATAAGCAGGGTCTTCCAATGGGCAGTGGAGAACAACATGACGTTCAATGGTGATAAGTTTCAGCTGCTTAGGTATGGAAAAAATGAAGAACTCAAAAGGAACACTATATACAAAACGCAAGAGGGTCACCACATAGAACGAAAGGAACACGTAAAGGACTTGGGAATAATTATGTCTGCTGATCTGTCGTTTAAAGACCATAACAAGACAAAGATCACAACAGCCAGGAAGATGACGGGGTGGGTATTGAGAACTTTCAAAACAAGGGAAATAATGCCGATGGTGACACTATTCAAATCGCTAGTGCTCCCTCACTTAGAATACTGCTCAGTGCTGACGGCCCCGTTCAGGGCAGGAGAAATAGCAGAGCTGGAACAAATCCAGAGATCGCTTACGGCTCACATTGAGCCATTGAAACATCTAAATTATTGGGAACGCCTTCAAGTCTTGAACATGTACTCATTGGAGCGGAGGAGAGAGAGATACATGATAATATATACATGGAAAGTACTTGAGGGCCTGGTCCCAAATCTGCACACTGCCATAACAACATACTGGAGTGAGAGATATGGGAGAAAGTGTAAAATAAACCCAGTGAGGAGCAGGGGTGCGGTGGGGACAATACGGGAGCACTGTATTAACATCCGGGGTCCCAGACTATTCAACATCTTACCAGAAGATATCCGAAACACGGCTGGAACCAGTGTAGAAGTCTTCAAGAGGAAACTGGACAAATATCTTCACCAGGTGCCAGATCAACCAGGCTGTGATGGATATGTGGGGCAGCGGGCCTCCAGCAGCAACAGCCTGGTTGACCAGGCAAGCACCAGACGAGCCTGGTCCATGGCCGGGCTCAGAGAGTAGATACTCTCGAAACTCTTCAAAGGTATATCAAAGGTATGCGTAAATATCGCCAAGACCGCTAACGTCGTTACAGTGTAATTCCCTAAGTTTTCCATCAAATTTTGTACTTTTCGTGCCATTACCATCAAATTTTTCGACACCTAAAGCAAGTTTGTGAGCAGGGGGTCTCGACAGTGAAGGGTTAAAAGTGAACATAGGAAAAAACAAGGTGATGAGAGTATAAAAAAACAGTCAATGAGAGATGGAATATCAGATTGGAGGGAGTATAAAGGAAGTAAATGTGTTCAGATATTAAGGAGCTTGTTGACAGATGGTTCTACGAGATGAAGTGAACTACTGTATAGAATTGGCTGGAGAAAACAGGCGAGTGATGAACTGAAACATCTGCCGAGACAAAACTTTATCCACAGAGGCAAAATAGGGGAATGCACTAGAGTATAGTGGTACCAACACTGAAGCATGGGTTTTGAATGTTGCAGCAAGGAGAAAGCTGGAGGCAGTAGATATGTTTAGTGTTTAAGGATAATGTGTGGTGTGAATACTTTGCAGAAAATTTGGAGTTTGGGAACAGGTGTTGAGTTACTAAAAGTATTATTCAAAGAGCCGAGTTGATATGGTTTGGACATTTAGAGGGATTGGAGAAAAACAGGATGACTAAAAAGGCATATAAATCTGAAGCAAAGGGAATGAGGGGTACAGGGTCATCCTAGGAAAGATTGAGAAGGCAAAAGAGGTTTTGAGAGCTGGGGGTTTGGACAATTAACAGGTGTGTGAGAGAATGTTAGAAGCAGAGGCAAATGATTTTATGTGCTGTTTGAGTGTGAACAAGGTAACATTTATAAAGAAATTCAAGAAAATGATTAGCCAGACTAGAGTTCTGGAGTTAAGAAGCACAGTGCCTGCACTGGCAAAACAATGACTGAAAGTGACATTGAAAGGGTATGTTTTATCTAATCACCTTACTACAGAAGACAGCATGGGAAGGGGGAAGAAAAAGAAAATAAGAGAGAAAAAGAAAAAAGAAAATAAGTGCAGTAGTGTCAGATTTGCTGTTTTCAGGAATGTAACTACAGTCTCTCCTCACTTAACAACAGAGTTCCGTTCCTAAGAGTAGGTCTGTAAACGAACTGGTCGTTAAGAGAGGAGCATATTAGCACTAATATACATTACTTAGATATGCATACTGGTCAGAGAGCTGGTCGTAAGTCCGAGTGGTCGTTAACCCTTTCAGGGTCCGTGCCGTAGTTCTACGGCTTTGAGTTGAGGGTCCAAACCGTAGTTCTACACAATGAGCTCAGCTCACTCAGATAAGCTGTGAGCAGTAAATTTGGGCCTAGATATGAGAGAATACATCTATGTGGTAAGTGTGCAACACATAAAACAAATCCTGCAGCACACAGTGCACAATGAGAGAAAAAAAACGGAGACCATAACTTTCGATTAAAAACAGCGACTTTGCAGTGTTTTTTCGTATACTTTTTATAGTTGTTTTTTGCTATTTATCGGTCTCATTTGATAGAATGGAAGATATATTACAGAAATAGAGATGATTTTGATTGGTTTTAGTACAGGAAATGGCTTGAAACTGAGCTCAAAGTAGCGGAAATGTTAAATTTTTGCCGATGTTCAAGAGTAAACAAATGACCTCACACGTCTAATATGCGCCAGCTGGTGGGTCTAATATATGTTCACAAATGTGGTGATATCTGTACAATTATTACAATATTGCATAACAGTAAATCTTCCATTTTTTGGTTTGAATAAAAATTCATTATGTGAATAAAAAATAAAAATGGAATTCATTTGTAAAGACTGAAAACGTAACTAATGACAGAGGAAATGTTAAGTTTAGTGCCAGGAATGCCTGCATTGTTTATTCTGCACACTATTTTGAAATTGGAATATTTTGAACCGTGATAAATTGGCTAAATTACCAATTTCCGATCACTATTTTGTAGTTGAAACAGTTGGCTGGGCGATTTCTTGTGCTCAATCAATAGAATAGAAGTAATACTAGTGAAATAGCTAAGAATGTGGTCGACTGGAATAATGTAATTGGCCTAAAATGGGAGTCAAACTCGGCAAAATCGCCGATGCGTAAATATCGCCGACGCATCAAAATTCGCAGCGTAATTTCGTCAATTTTCCATCAAATTTCGTACTTTTTGTTTTATTACCTTCAGAAAAAGATTCTCTACCATTTCATAAGAAAAAAATAAGAATTTTTTTTTTTTTAAATTCTTGGAGACTGGTGCACCCTCTGAAATTTGGCCTCTGGACCCTGAAAGGGTTAAACAAGTACGTCGTTAACCCTTTGGGGGTCGGTGCCGTACTAGTACGTTTTACGAGCAGGGGTCGGTGCCGTACTAGTACGCGTAAATTCTAGCGGCCTCAAATTAGGTGGGAAACGGCTGGTAGCCCTACATATGAAAGAATGGGTCTGTGTGGTCAGTGTGCGCAGTATAAAAAAAATCCTGCACCACACACTGCATAATGAGAGAAAAAACTCAGACCGTTTTTTTCGTTTAAAACCGACTTTGCAGTCTATTTTCGTATGGTATTTATTGTTGTATTCTCGTTTTCTTGGTCTCATTTGATAGAATGGAAGATATATTACAGATATAGAGATGATTTTGATTGGTTTGACTATGACAAGTACCTTGAAATTGAGCTCAAAGTAGCGAAAATGTTCGATTTTTGACGATGTTCAAGAGTAAACAAATCACACCAAGCATCCAATACACATCAACTGGTTAGTCTAATATTCATGCACAAGTGCTTTGATATTATTTATACCATTTTTACAATGATGCAGTAGTGTACATAACAGTAAATCTTCTATTTTTTGTGAGAATAAAAATTCAAAATGAAAAGCAAAAGTAATGTAAGAGGGGCCTGGAGACGTGACTAATGAACAGAGATGTTATTTTAGTGCCAAGAATGTCTGCCTTGTTTATTCTGGACCCTATTTTGAAATTGGCATCGTTTGAAATTTGTGTGAAATTTGCCAAATTGCCATTTTCTGACCACTATTTTGGGTAGTTGAAATTGATAAATAGGCGGTTTCTTGTACTCAATCGATAGAAGAAATGGAGTTCTAGCGAAATAGCTATAATTTTAGTAGACTGAAACATTGGAATTTGACGAAAATAGGGCTCAAAGTGGGCAAAATCACTGATGCGTAAATGTCATCAATACCACTAAATTCGCGAAAGCCTAATTCAGTTAGTTTTCGATCAAATTTCATAATTTTGGTGGCGTTATGATTGGAAAAAGATTCTCCATCATTTCATAAGAATTTTTTTTTTTCCAAAAAAATTTCGACCCCAGGAACAGGTTTCCGAGAAGGCCTGTCAACCCCCAAATGGTTAACCCTTTCAGGGTTATTGACGTACTAGTACGGCTTACACCCTGGGGTTATTGACATACTAGTACGCCTAAATTCTAGCCCCTCAATCAAGCAGAAACAGGCTGTTAGGCCTAGATGTGATAGAATGGGTCTGTGGTCAGTGTGCGAGTATAAAAATTCTGCACCACACAGTGCATAATGAGGAAAAAACTGACCGTGTTTTGGTTTCAAACAGCAACTTTGCAGTCTATTTCTATGGTATTTATTGTTGTATTCTCGTTTTCTTGGTCTCATTTGATAGAATGGAAGATATATTACAGATATAGAGATGATTTTGATTGGTTTGACTATGACAAGTACCTTGAAATTGAGCTCAAAAAGCGAAAATGTTCGATTTTACGATGTTCAAGATTAAACAAATCACACCATGCATCCAATACACATCAATGCAGTCTAATATTCATGCACAAGTGCTCTAATATTATTTATACCATTTTTACAATGATGCAGTTGTATACATAACAGTAAATCTTATATTTTTGTAGAATAAAATTCAAATGAAAAGCAAAGTAATGTAAGAGGGGCCTGAAACGTGACTAATGAACAGAGAAGACGTTATTTTAGTGCCAGGAATGTCTGCCTTGTTTATTCTGGACCCTATTTTGAAATTGGCATCGTTTGAAATTTTGTGAAATTGGCCAAATTGCCATTTTCTGACCACTATTTGGGGTTGTAATAGGTAAAGGCAGTTTCGTACTCAATCGATAGAAGAAATGGAGTTCTAGCGAAATAGCTATAATTTTAGTTGCCTGAAACATTGGAATTTGCCACAAATCTCAAAGTGGCTGTAATCAGATGCGTAAGTGTCATGGCTGCCACTAAGAAGATTTCCATCAGTTTCGATCAAATTTCATAATTCTTGTGGGTTATCGGAAAAGATTCTCTATCATTTCATAAGAATTTTTTTTTTTTTTTTAATTCTTGGACCCTGAGAACGAGTTTCGGAGACCCCCCTTGGACCCTGAAAGGGTTAAGTAAGGAGAGACTGTATATAGTTTTAGTCGACAGTCAGCTCTGTGTGTGAGTGCGATGTGTGCATGTAGTGAATGCATACATGCTATGTGCATGTGTGGTGTGCATGTGTACTTGCTTACTTAGATGAGTGTGGTATGTGGCATGTGACTGCATGTATGCTATATGTGTAAGTGAATTCATGCATGCGCATGTGTGCGTGTGGGGATCATGTGTGCATCCACACCATTGGCTCTCCCCCTCCTGGCTGCAGGAGCCTTGTACCAATTCACAATTACTGGGATGGCCTAAACCATGTTCAATCATTAGTGGTTATGATTTACTGGCCAAGAAATAGGGTAAAACTTCAAATTTGTGTGATGATGGATTCAAAAAGGAGGGCAAGTGATATATGTATAGGCAAGGCCACTGAGAATGTGATTAACAAAGGGGAAAGGTTGCTTTAGTGGCTGGAATGCCACTAGTTTTATTTTTTTACTTTTCTTTAACTAAAAATGGCAATGGATTTGGCCTAAAATAAGTCTCAAAGCAGTCATTATTGCAGATGCTTAACCCTTTCACTGTCGGTGCCGTAGTGTTACGGCTTGCAAGCCAGTGTTGGTGCCATAGTATTACGTCAAAATTCTAGCGGCTTTCAAATCTAGCGGGAGAAAGCTGGTAAAAATACGTGAGAGAGAATGGGTCTGTGTGGTCAGTGTGAGCAATATAAAAAAAAAATCAGGGAGCCAGTGGTGCATTGTGGGAGTCCCATTTCAGTAGGCCTTGTTCACCATGCCTAGTGGTAAGAAATACCTCATTCCCTGGCAAATTTTGACTCTTCCCAAGTGATAGTTCAAACACAGATGGAAGTGTCAGTGACAATGAATTTCATGGTTTTGAGTAGTTTGTGACTGAAAGCAATGCCCTGGATACCGGATAGTGCTGAAAACCCAGACGACCATCAACCTTCCGCCTCTGGTGCCTAGGCCATCTCATTCATGTTCAGTTGTACCACAGGGAAAGAGGAAACTCGTATTTTCCCATGTCTCAAAGAATAAGTAAGTTTATTCAGGTATGTATACACAAAATAGTTACTGTACATAGATTATCATACATAGCCGCATATGTGTAGAGAACCTAGGATAACACAAAAAAAGTCAGACTTATTTCCATGTGGGTATACCTGGAGAGGGTTTCAGGGGTCAACAGCCCCCAGCCCAGTCTGAGACCAGGCCTCTTGGTGGATCAGGGTCTGATTAACCAGGCTGTTACTGCTGGCCACACACAAACTAAAGTACGAACCATGGCCTGGCTGGTCAGGTACTGGCTTCAGGTGCCTGTCCAGTGCCTTCTTGAAGACAGCCAGGGGTCTATTGGTAATTCCCCTTATGTATGCTGGGAGGCAGTTGAACAGTCTTGGGACCCTGACACTTTAGTGTGTTCTCTCTCAGTGTACTTGTGGCACCCCTGCTTTTCATTGGGAGAATGTTGCAACTCCTGCCAAGTCTTTTGCTTTCATAGGGAGTGATTTTCGTGTGCAAGTTTGGTACCAATCCCTCTAGAATTTTCCAAGTGTATATTAGCATGGTTGGTGGGAAGGCAGTGTGGGTGGTGGGGAAGGCAGCGTGGGTTTGTGTAAACAAGTTTTGTAAACAATATAATAATATTTGTGCGGTTATTGTGTTGCATACAACAAGTGAAGTGAATATATATACATTATGCCTTATATTGGTCTCAGGCCCCAAAAGTCACTTAAAAAAATAAAATATTAGAAAAAGAAAAAAATAGATTAAAAGTAAAAATAATATTACCGAGTGAGCGGCAGTCGCCGATGTTGCCATAAGCGGTTCACTTTGTCAACTTCATGCCTCTATATCTCGGTAAGTACTGATCGCAAATTTTTTTTTCCTTTTAAAACAATCAGAAAAATATTCTTAAGATTTTGGTAAGAAAAAAAAAATTCGAATATTTTTCGACAGAGCAAGTTTGTGATAGGACTCTCGACAGTGAAAGGGTTAAAGTGCTTCCCAAGAGCTTTGCACCTGCATAATTCTGCAAGTTTTACTTTTTTTTTTTTTTTTTTTTTACCTCATTACATTTAGAAAGAGATCCTTGCCATTTTAGAAGTTTAAAATAATTTTGCAAAAATTGACACTGATAGGGCTTTTAATGTTAGGGGTTGTGACAGTGAAAGGATAAAGCACCAAAAGTGGTGAAGGTTCAATTTTCCATTCACCAACAGAGAGAGAATGCGCTACTCTAGCAGCTAGGCTTCTGAATTAACTATAATAATCAATAAGACAGGAAACTTAAAAATGTAACCAGAGCTCATTTTTCAGGTAACAGCCAGGACTGGTGTGCCATGCTGCCTAATTTACCAACACGATTTTATGAAGGCTTAACATTACTGTACCAAGGTACAGTGGATCCCTGGAAATCGAACATTCTTCGTTCCAGAATGCTGTTTAAGTGCTGTTACCGAACGAATTTATTCCCATAAGGAATAATGTAAATTAGATTATTCCATTTCAGACCCCCAAAAATACACTTACAAAAGCACTTACAATAATAAACTTACATAATAGGTCGAGTTGGGAGGCGTTCGATTTCCGGGGGTCCACTGTAATTAGGTAGAGGGATGACCTATGGTTTCTGAAACCCATCAGTATCCATTCACTTTTATATGCAACTTTACAATGCATACCAATTTTTGAGAAAAGTCTGTACGCCAAGCAGCCAGGTAACAATTTCATGGAGACTATTCACATGGTAATCAAGTAGCAACCAGTTAAAAGGATACATTAGGTTAGGTTACATGCATATATAAAAATAAATTAACCACATACGTATAAGCAAACTGAAAATGAACAGAGCATGTCTGGCAACACAATTCAGTATATGAATACAGTGTACATATGGGCACCCGGTTGCTGGTCAAACAGCTTCTACAGTAGTAGTTATAGTAGTAGCAGTAACAGTCATAAGAGTAAGAGTGTAGCAGTAGTAGTAGAAGCAGAATAGTAGAAGCAAATAGTAGTAGAAGCAAATACAGTGGACCCTCGGTATCGACACGAAATCTTCAGAATTTGTAAGCATTACAATGATTTTAGTTCTGTAAGATAATATAATAGGTTGGTCATTAGACCAAAATACATGAAACACTTCAATACACTTACATAAGGACATTGGAGATGACTGAACGCCACTGTACAGTGGACCAGTAAATCGGAATCGTACAATTATGCATATATTAGTGTCTGTGGAAGTGTATTTTTGAGCTATGATTACTATGGCTATTCCTTAGGAGTAAATGCGAATAGCAGCTGAAGATGTTACATCGGGTCCACTGAAGTAGAAGCAGTAGAGTAGAAGCAGAACAGTAGTAGAAGAGAACAGTAGTAGAAGAGAACAGTAGTAGAAGCAGAACAGTAGTAGAAGCAGAACAGTAGTAGAAGCAGAACAGTAGTAGAAGCAGAACAGTAGTAGAAGCAGAACAGTAGTAGAAGCAGAACAGTAGTAGAAGCAGAACAGTAGTAGAAGCAGAACAGTAGTAGAAGCAGAACAGTAGTAGAAGCAGAACAGTAGTAGAAGCAGAACAGTAGTAGAAGCAGAACAGTAGTAGAAGCAGAACAGTAGTAGAAGCAGAACAGTAGTAGAAGCAGAACAGTAGTAGAAGCAGAACAGTAGTAGAAGCAGAACAGTAGTAGAAGCAGAACAGTAGTAGAAGCAGAACAGTAGTAGAAGCAGAACAGTAGTAGAAGCAGAACAGTAGTAGAAGCAGAACAGTAGTAGAAGAAATAGTAAGTACTAGAAATAGTAGTAATAGTACCTTTCAGGGAAATAACCTGTGTGCTAAATGACATATTACTGTAAAGGTTTGCAAACTGCTTAATGGAAGATGTTAATGCAAATACAAAATACTGAGAGCACTATATAAAAATAATATTTAGTACTTTGTAAAAGTAAACCAAGTACAGTCAACCCCCGGTATTCGTTAGCGTCGGAGTTCGTTAAAATCGGTTTTCATTAGGTTTTTTCACGAGAATTTTGGCTCGGTGTTAACGAATCCGCTCGGAGTTGGCGATTCGTCCCGGACGCGTACGCGTGGCCTGAGGGGCCCGGACACTCCATTCAGCGTCAGTGTGCTATTGTTTACAAGCAAGCGACCACCACCCACGCATTCATACCAGATATATGTATTGTCATTATTCCACTGTTTTTAGTGCTTGCAACTGCTATATAAGCCACCATGGGCCCCAAGAAAGCTCCTAGTGCCAGCCCTGTGGTAGAGAGTGAAGCAGGGATGCAGGGAGCGTAGCGGGCATTCATGCAGCAGGGAGCGTAGCGGGCATTCATGCAGCAGGGAGCGTAGCGGGCATTCATGCAGCAGGGAGCGTAGCGGGCATTCATGCAGCAGGGAGCGTAGCGGGCATTCATGCAGCAGGGAGCGTAGCGGGCATTCATGCAGCAGGGAGCGTAGCGGGCATTCATGCAGCAGGGAGCGTAGCGGGCATTCATGCAGCAGGGAGCGTAGCGGGCATTCATGCAGCAGGGAGCGTAGCGGGCATTCATGCAGCAGGGAGCGTAGCGGGCATTCATGCAGCAGGGAGCGAGCGGGCATTCATGCAGCAGGGAGCGTAGCGGGCATTCATGCAGCAGGGAGCGTAGCGGGCATTCATGCAGCAGGGAGCGTAGCGGGCATTCATGCAGCAGGGAGCGTAGCGGGCATTCATGCAGCAGGGAGCGTAGCGGGCATTCATGCAGCAGGGAGCGTAGCGGGCATTCATGCAGCAGGGAGCGTAGCGGGCATTCATGCAGCAGGGAGCGTAGCGGGCATTCATGCAGCAGGGAGCGAGCGGGCATTCATGCAGCAGGGAGCGTAGCGGGCATTCATGCAGCAGGGAGCGAAGCGGGCATTCATGCAGGGAGCGTAGCGGGCGTGCAGGGAGCGTAGCGGGCGTGCAGGGAGCGTAGCGGGCGTGCAGGGAGCGTAGCGGGCGTGCAGGGAGCATAGCGGGCGTGCAGGGAGCATAGCGGGCATGCAGGGAGCATAGCAGGCATGCAGGGAGCATAGCAGGCATGCAGGGAGCATAGCAGGCATGCAGGGAGTGTAGCAGGCATGCAGGGAGTGTAGCAGGAAGGCAAGGACTTGTTACCTGATGTCTTTATAGAAGGGGATTTCCCTTCCAATCAATGAAAAAACTTCCATTCTCTCCCCTCCTCCCATCTTCCACACATCAACAACTCTTCAATAAATGTAAGTGACATGTTATTGTACTATTATTTCTTTATTTCTCATAAAATTGTGTGTAATTTAATGTCTATGTTGTAAAAAAATATTTTATTTTAATACTTTTGGGTGTCTGGAACGGATTAATTTTATTTCCATTATTTCTTAAGGGGAAAATAGATTCGGAGATCGTTATATTTGGTGTTCGCCGGGCCCTCTGGAACGGATTAATAACGAGAACCGGGGGCTCACTGTAACTAATAAAAACAAAATGCATATTTTAAGTGTTCTAAATGTAAATACTGATATTAGGAATAGTCAACATAATCAAGATATGTAATGTTAAATGAAACTCCAACTGACCTTCCTCCCACGGAGCGAGAAGCACCCCCCTGGCTCCTCTGCCCGTCCGTTGTTGCTCGTTGGTAACCCACCCTGATAAAAAAGGGTTCTCTTCAGGAAAAATGGAACTCCTGAAAAAAAAAAAAAAAAAAACCATATATACATTAAGTTTCCACTCCCAATTTATTTCCTCTGACAGTATTAATTACACAGTAGATACAGTTAAACAGTGCCTCCTGCTGTACTGGTATTATTTTATTAACCCTTTCACTGTCAGTCCCATAATATTACGGCTTGCAAGCCAGTGTCAGTCCCGTAACACTACGCCAAAATTCTAGACTTCAAATCTGGTGGGAGAAAGCCTAACGTTTTCCAGAGAATAGTTCTAGCTGCTCAGACAACTTATGTTCCTAATAGGGAAATCAGATCAAACAAAAATGATCCTAAATGGATGAACAATAGATTAAAACATCTCATTGGTCAAAAGAGAGGCATATAAAGGCGAATCAAGAGAGGAGGGGGCAATTAAATAATCAATATATTCAGTTAAAGAGAGAAATAAAAAAGGGAATAAGAAAAGCAAAAAGAGACTGAGGTTAAAGTTGCAAGAGAATCGAAGACTAACCCACTCAAAAGTTACTCAGGTCAGCTCACCGTCAGTGATAAGGAAATGTGTAGAATTTTTAACACTTCCTCTCAGTTTTTACACAGGAAGATACTAGCAATATTCCAGAAATAATAAATTAGGTAGAACAGGACGATAGTAAATTATGCACGATTAGGGTCACAAGTGACATGGTCCTTAGACAAATAGATACATGTAAATTAAAACCTAACAAATCCCCAGACCTTGATGAACTGTATGCAAGGGTTCTAAAGGAATGTAAAGAGGAGCTTAGCAAACCTATGGCTAATCTTTTCAACATATCACTGCAAACTGGCATGGTGCCAGATAAGTGGAAAATGGCAAATGTAATACCTATTTTCAAAGCAGGTGACAGGTCCTTAGCTTCGAACTATAGACCAATAAGCCTAACCTCCACAGTGGGAAAATTTATGGAATCAATAATTGCCGAGGCAATTCGCAACCATCTTGAAAAGCATAAATTAATCAACAAATTTCAGCACGGTTTTACAAAAGGGCGTTCCTGCCTTACAAATTTAATAACTTTTTTCACTAAGGTATTTGAGGAGGTAGATCATGGTAATGAATATGATATTGTGTATATGGACTTCAGTAATGCTTTTGATAGAGTCCCACATCAAACAAACAAACAAACAAACAAACAAACAAATTTTATTTCATTGCAGGTTACATGGGTATCGGAAGTTACAATGTAAATTGAGTGCAAGGAGAGCCACTGACATGCCATGGCATTAGGGGCAGCTTATTCTAGTCCTTAAAAACTATGTACTTAATATTAGAGAAATTTATTGAGTTTATTCTAGTTAAAAATTATTTTCAAAATTACAATATGAGACTATTGAGGAAAATTAAGGCACACGGAATAGGAGAAATTTTTTCCTGAATAGAGGCATGGTTGACAAATAGGCAGCAGAGTGTTTGCATAAATGGGGAGAAATCAGAGTGGGGAAGCGACATAAGCAAGTTTGCCGTTGACACCAAAATAGGCCGTCCAATTCATTCTAATGAGGACATTAGAGCACTCCAGGAAGATTTGAATAGACTGATGCAGTGGTCGGAGAAGTGGCAGATGCAGTTTAATATAGATAAATGCAAAGTTCTAAATATTGGACAGGACAATAACCATGCCACATATAAACTAAATAATGTAGATCTTAATACTACTGATTGCAAAAAGGATTTAGGAGTTCTGGTTAGCAGTAATCTAAAACCAAGACAGCAGTGCATAAGTGTTCTCAATAAAGCGAACAGAATCCTTGGCTTCATATCAAGAAGCATAAATAATAGGAGTCCTCAGGTTGTTCTTCAACTCTATATATCCTTGGTTAGGCCTCATCTAGATTATGCTGCACAGTTTCGGTCACCGTATTACAGCATGGATATAAATGCTCTGGAAAACGTACAAAGGAGGATGACTAAGTTGATCCCATGTATCAGAAATCTTCCCTACGAGGATAGACTGAGGGCCCTGAATCTGCACTCTCTAGAAAGGCGTAGAATTAGGGAAGATATAATTGAGGTGTATAAATGGAAAACAGGAATAAATAAAGGGGATGTAAATAGCGTGCTAAAAATATCTAGTATTGACAGGACTCGCAGCAATGGCTTTAAGTTGGATAAATTCAGATTCAGGAAGGATATAGGAAAGCATTGGTTTGGTAATAGAGTTGTCGATGAGTGGAACAAACTTCCAAGTACAGTTATAGAGGCTAAAACGTTGTGTAGTTTTAAAAATACGCTAGATAAATACATGAGTGGGTGCGGGTGGGTGCGAGTTGGTCCTGACTAGCGTGTGCTACTAGGTCAGATGCCATGCTCCTTCCTTAAGTGAATGTAACCTGACCTGGCTGGGTCGGGGTATTGGCTTAAGCCGGTGGGAGACTTGGACCTGCCTCGCATGGGCCAGTAGGCCTGCTGCAGTGTTCCTTCTTTCTTATGTTCTTATGATCAGGCCCTGATCCACCATGAGGCCTGGTCACAGACCGGGCTGTGGGGGCATTGACCCCTAGAACCCTCTCCAGGTCTACATGTGAGAGAATGGGTCTGTGTGCACAGTATAAAAAAATCCTGCAGCACAGTGCACGAGATAAAAAAAACTCCGACCGTGTTTTTGGTTTAAAACACCGACTTTGCGGTGTATTTCGTATAGTATTTATGGTTGAATTCTCGTTTTCTTGGTCTCATTTGATAAAATGGAAGATGTATTACAGAAGTAGAGACGATTTTGAATGGTTTTCGGAATAAAACTACTGTACCTTGAAATTGATCTCAAAGAAGGGGAAATGTTCAATTTTTGCCGATGTTCGAGTAAACAAATCACGCCACACGTCCAATACTTGTCAACTGGTGGGTCTAATGTGCTTTCACAAATGCGCTGATATTACTTATACCATTTTTACAATAATGCAGTAGTCTGCATAACAGTAAATCTTCTATTTTTTGTGTGAATAAAAATTTAAAATGGAAAGCAAGCATAATGTAAGACAGGCCTGGAGACATGACTAATGAACAGAGAAAATGTTATTTTAGTGCTAGGAATGTCTGCATTGTTTATTCTTGCCCCTATTTTGAAATTGGCCTTACTTGAATTGTATATGAAATTGGACAAATTACCAATTTCTGATCCCTTTATTGGGGAGTTCAAATCAGTAATTGGGCAGTTTACTGTACTCAATCGATAGAACAAGTGGAGTTCTAGCGAAATAGCTTCAAGTTTGGTCGACTGGAACAATGGAATTGGCCAAAAATAGGGCTCAAAGTGCTCAAAATCGGCAAAGCGTAAATATCGCCAAGACTTGTTAACTTCGCAAGAGCGTAATTCAATACATTTTCCAGCAAATTTTGTACTTTTGGTGTCATTACCATCGGGAAAAGATTCTCTATCATTTCATAAATATTTTTTTTTAAATTCTTCGACACAGAGCAAGTTTGTGAGCAGGGGTCTCGACAGTGAAAGGGTTATTAATTTTGGTGGTGTCCCCAAATTATGATAACGTTAACTACGCATTTAAGAGTGAATTACAGCTATGGTAAACTCCCTGAACTCCAACAAGTTAGTGACAGCAAGATTAAATTATAATTAAAGCAAAATAATGAAAGATTAACTTGCCTATCATAAAAAGAAATAGGCTGATAAATTGACAGAGCAGAGGGAATCCAGTGAATCTGCCAAATTTTCAAATCACTGACCACAGGCACCAGGTTCACAAATGGTAAAATATAACCATTAGTTGCCCTTCAACATAAATGAGGTTTATTTTATACTAGATAATGTTGGATTACAATTTGTTGATTTTTTTTTTAACACATCGGCCGTTTCCCACCAAGGCAGGGTGGCCCGAAAAAGAAAAACTTTCTTCATTCACTCCATCACTGTCTTGCCAGAGGTGTGCTTACACTACAGTTATAAAAGTGAAGAGTGCATTCACTGTACTTCCCATCTCCAGGAATCAAGTCTGGCCTGCCGGTTTCTCTCTATCAGGGAGCTTTAGGAGATTTGGACATGCTTATGTTGGTCAAATAAATGGCAGATGTACAGCCTCTCCTCACTTAACGACAGAGTTTCATTCCTAAGACCACGTCATTAAATGAATTCATTACTGAGGAGCATACTATAATGGTATTGAGTTTGTGTCAACCATCTTTGATATTGTTTTAATGTCACCTTTGCACCATTTATAAGATTTCTGGTATATTTTTAAATGTTTATACAGTATAGTGTACTGTATAATGAAATAAATAGAATAGAGGAAATCAGCTCTAATATACATTATTTAGGTATGAATACTGGTCAGAGAGCCTGTCGTAAGTCCGAGGTGTCTGTAAACGAGTACATACATCACTAAGTGAGGAGAGGCTGTAGTTCAATGTGGACAAATGTTAGGCTCTAATCCCAGCAGTTATAAACTAAGCAGTGTAAAACAAAGTTGTCTGGCAAAGTGGATTTCATATCGACTTCAGCAAATTATTTCAGTGGCAGGTTAGGCAACCTGTTAAAAAATATGCCAAGAGCTACCCAAGAATTAGTTTACATTAGATAAACAATAGTCAGTTTACATTAACTAGTGCTTGCTTGGGAGAGCTCTTCACCAGTAACGAAATATCCAAGCCTTCCCGACTTATCAAGATCACTGACATTCAACCTAAATGCCAAATATGGTATGCAAATAACTCACAAGTATGAGAGAAACTTATGAAAAATGTTTTGGGTTATATGTGTATTGTTCATCACAGTATTGTGCCTCTTATTCTAAATGCCAAATACCAAGTTCTGGTGGATCCAGTGAAGTCGCCTACTTTTTAAATCACAAGCAGCAGATTCAGGGATTTGATAAAATACATCATTACCATGAATAATTCAACAAGTTAGGTATAAAATAAGGCATGCAGAGTTTTATGAAATTTATACTTAGGAGAACTCTCAGCAGTAGAAAAGTAGATTTTACAAACCAATCAGTGACTTGACAGGGTGAGATTGCTAGTATTCTTTGATTCAGCAGAACTCTAAAGGCAAAGTAACACGATTTTGAAAAACTGGACAATCGTACATACAGAAAGCCCCTGGTTAAGCAAAGCATTCTGGGAAAGATTAAACCGATTGTAAAGCTAGTATAACAGAACATAAAACACAGCACATGCATGTATACAGACATTAGCAACGTGCATTGAATAAAAGTAATTCTCGTGAATATACAAAATTAACCGTGTTAAATTAAATCAGATATGCTTTCAGGTACATTTCTTTTTTACGTTAGGCAACATTCAGCATAGTATATTGAAGCAATCCTGTCAAGTGCAAAAACATTAACAAGTATCCATTTCTCACTATTTTTAACAGGATGGTGATATAGATGACAGTTACTACCCTGCATAAGTTGTCTCCCATAAAAATAGGATAGGAGCACTAAACCTGCACAATGGAAAAAGTTAGAATTACTGGAGGTATGACAAGTACAAATGGAAAACGAGGACATGCTGATGATCTCATCATTAACAAGTCACTAATAGGTCAGAAATATGAAATATTTTTTGGCTGGCAAAGAGTTCACCCACACAAATTTAATAAAACTATACCTAAGCACTAAACAGTCTAAATCTAAACTAGGTTGTTGAATAACTCATTGTTACAGTTTCAAGTCACAAATAACAAAAAGGCACAATACCATGACTAGAACAAATAACCAGCACATATGAGAGGGGAGCTTACGAAGAAGTTTCAGTCCGACTTGAACCAGTGTGACTTTGTAAATGGTCCGAGATGGACCAAAAACTTCGTTGTAAGCTCCCCTCTCCTTTGTGTATTTCAAGTCACAGCCTGCTGCCTTGATAACTCAACAATGGAGATATGAAAAGTTGCTTCAGCGGCCACCACATGAAAGGGATATAAGGATACAAAGAATAAAAATAAAAAACTTGCAACCTTGGATGAAAGTTTGATAAGCTTCAGATTTAAAATAGAAAGGAAGACACTGGCTTGGTGAGAGGGACAAGTAGAATGAACTGCCACTTAGGATAACAAAAATGGATTAGAAAAATAACTGGTATGAACAAGTGGATGAAAGTATGACCTGCCAAGTAGGCCAATTGTAAAGCTGATTCTCTGTCCCCTTTTAGGCTCAAAGTAAATATTGGTTATTTCTTCCAGTTCAATAACTTAACAACAAATCAAACTTTGCAAATTAGATTACTGCTGATGACAAAGATAAGATTTTATTCGGATATTTAACCCCAGAGGGTTAGCCACCCAGGATAACTCAAGAAAAGCAGTGTCATTGAGGAACTGTGTCTTATTTCCACTGGGGTCCTCATCTTGTCCCCCAGAATGCAAACTACACCCAGGTACCTACTTGCCTGCTAGGTGAACGGGACAACAGGGATCGAACGACAGACGTGAGTGTTGCCTACCAGGCCACGGTACAACCAAGCTGATACATCACTATGGCAGCAAAAAAAACTTCAGCGAGACATTTCACAGAGACTAGGCCTTTTTAAGTCTATATATCTATACTTAAAAATAAAGCTGTCCATAGAAAACATTGCCAAAAGTTAACATTGTTAAAGTCTATCAAATGTATGATAATACAGTTCAAGGTACTACAGCTGCCTTTTACAAATTTTCACATCATAATCCCAACACTGGCTTTTTTTTTTCCTAAAAATTTAGAGGACTCAAATACCGT
Organism: Cherax destructor; assembly: GCA_009830355.1. Taxonomy (NCBI): domain Eukaryota; kingdom Metazoa; phylum Arthropoda; class Malacostraca; order Decapoda; family Parastacidae; genus Cherax; species Cherax destructor. Next base: position 16,246 of record WNWK01010500.1, on the reverse strand, counting down.
CGAAATAACGTTAATATACGGTCCAGGTGAACCAGTGGTCCAGTATCTGCCTAGTTGAAGCCAATAAAAAACGGTGCTTGACCGCCAGTGCATCGGCCTCCTCACAAATGACACCGTAACAGCTGCACCAAGTATGATGGAGGAGTTGTAGAAGTGATGGAGGGAGGAGGGCCGGGCAAACCTCCCTCCCACCACTAAACATTCAATTTTAACAAAAGACTACAACCACTAAACACTTTAAACCTAAAAATTTCGGTTGTATTGCAAAGTTCTCTATTATTCCATGCCTCTGGTGGCGGAAAATACCTTGAACGTGTAGCGGTGGAGGCTAGATTAACAAAGGTGCTTAATAAGGCATGCCTGCCTTCTCAAAATGGGAACGACGCAACTTCTTTACCAATCAATATTATCACTAATTGACTGCCTTAACCTGGGTAAAACTGAGGCAGCACATGCACACACGCACCCGACACTCGGCTGCAACCTCGCCGCGACACTAGGACGCCAAACAGACCGAGAAAACCTTAAATAAGGAGGAGGTTTGCGGTAACTCACAGTGAGGAGGAAGGGCTCGTGGGCTTTCGCAATCTGGAACTCTCCTCCTGCAATCACTCTGATGATCACACACTCTTCGAAAATACATTATATTCAATTCTACCAGCTTTTATCTTCACTCCCAATCGGCAGACTCTCTCTGCTAAATAAAAAAAAATAAAAAATCAGTTTTATATGCTTGATACTATAAATTGACTAAAATAAAAAAAGATAGCAATGAGAAAATTATGATTGGAACGCTTCCTGGAGGATGACGTCACAGACTGTCTACTGTCATGGCGGCTTCTCGGCAACCGTTCATGCCTCTCAGAAATAAATCGATGAGTAAACATCGGAAATTTCCCTTATGAGACATCTTAGCAACCTTGTCACACATGTACTCCTCAAACTCGTCCCCCGGTGTATGAAAATAACATCCTCTACTCCTAATATACAGGACTTGCATGATAATAAAAATATTCCTTCATATTCATTATACGACCACTTACTTTGTTATGTAATAAATATTAATAATAAATTGATTACGTCACTGTCAGTGGTATCAAAAACTCATGTAGGCGATAAGACAATCTATCTGTACATATATCTCTACATTCTTCCGGAGAGATTTCCAAGGCTACCCAAATTAAATGACCTATTAAATATTGGAAACTAGCTTTTAATACTCCAGTATATATATATATATATATATATATATATATATATATATATATATATATATATATATATATATATATATATATATATATAATGTGCCGAATAGGTAAAACCTGCTATTTTGGCTTAAATAGCAACGCTCTTCTTGCCGAATAAGGCAAGCGAAAATTTGTGTATGCAATAATTTCGTAAAAAAAATTATTCTGAACCTAACGAAAAAATATATATATTTCATTGTGTTTGTTTATTACTAAATTATTGTAAACTTATCTAAAATATATATAGTTGGATTAGGCTAAATTAAATTGGGTTTGTTATAATAAGGTTAGGTCCGTTTTCTAAGGTTCTTTTGGTACAAAATTATTAATTTTTACATTAACATAAATGAAAAAATATATCTTTAAACATATAAGAGAAAATCTTAGAAAGGACTTAATTTTAAATGAGTTTTTGCTAATTTACCAATATAAGGGTCTGGTGGTCTGGTGGCTAAAGCTCTCGCTTCACACGGCGAGGGCCTGGGTTCGATTCCCAGCCAGGGCAGAAACATTGGACGTGTTTCTTTACACCTGTTGTCTATGTTCCCCATCAGTAAAATGGGTACCTGGGTGTTAGTCGACTGGTGTGAGTCGCATCCTGGGACACTGAGGCCTTAATCTGCCCGAAATGCTCTAGTATAACAAGGGACTTTCTATATAGTAGCTTATGTCACTGATGTCCAGCTAGGTCTGTATACCATGCTACATGATGACTTGTAGTAAATAAAGATATTATATTATTATTATTATACACACAGACACACACACCATATATATATATATATATATATATATATATATATATATATATATATATATATATATATATATATATATATAATATATATATATAAATATAAATCAATTTGTGACCACGAGGATTGGACTCCATCTCCATACTATATATATTTATATTTTTTAAATATATATATATGTATATATATATATATATATTATATACAAACCATACCACGGGTGGGGTTCGAACCCGCGGTCAGAGAGAGTCAAAACTTCAGACCGTCGCGTAAGCAGGTGGACCAAAGTGTAAACTGTTAGAAAGGGAATGTATTGAACACTGTTAGGAAGGTCTTGGTAATATAGCGGAAGTATGGGGGTGAACCCTCCCTACCACTACTTCCACCCCTCTACTACCTTCACCCCATCACCACTACCACAACCATCACCACCAACCCTACCCCAACAACCATCACCACCACCAACTCTACCCCAACAACCATCACCACCACCAACCCTACCACAACCACCATCACCACCACCACCATCACCACCGCCACCATCACCACCATCACCACCACCACCATCACCACCATCACCACCACCACCCCTACCACAACCACCATCACCACCACCAACTCTACCCCAACAACCATCACCACCACCAACCCTACCACAACCACCCTCACCACCACCACCATCCCCACCGCCACCATCACCAACACCACCATCACCACCATCACCACCACCACCATCACCACCACCACCCCTACCACAACCACCATCACCATCACCAACCCTACCATAACCACCATCATCACCACCACCCCTACCATAACCACCATCACCACCACCAACCCTACCACAACCACCACCACCCCTACCACAACCACCATCACCACCACCACTCCTACCACAACCACCATCACCACAACCACCCCTACCACAACCACCATCACCGCCCAAGAACCCCTCTCTAGTACCACCACCCAAGACCCTCACTACGGTACCAGTAGCACCACTAATGACCCTCACAACGGTACTAGTACCACCACCCAAGACCCCTACTACGGTACCAGTATCACCACTAATGACCTTCACTACGGTACCAGTACCACCCCTAATGACCTTCACTACGGTACTTGTATCACCACTAATGACCTTCACTACGGTACCAGTATCACCCCTAATGACCTTCACTATGGTACCTGTATCACCTCTAATGACCTTCACTACGGTACCAGTATCACCACTAATGACCTTCACTACGGTACCAGTATCACACTAATGACCTTCACTACGGTATCATTATCACCACTAATGACCTTCACTAAGGTACCAGTATCACCACTAATGACCTTCACTAAGGTACCAGTATCACCACTAATGACCTTCACTAAGGTACCAGTATCACCACTAATGACCTTCACTACGGTACCAGTATCACCACTAATAACCTTCACTACGGTAGTATAAAACATTCCAACCACACAATAGAGCGAAAAACTAATGTCAAAGACCTGGGAGTGATCATGTCAGAGGATCTCACCTTCAAGGACCATAACACTGTAGCAATCGCATCTGCTAGAAAAATGACAGGATTGGTTATGAGAACCTTCAAAACCAGGGATGCCAAGCCCATGTTGACACTTTTCAGGTCGCTTGTTCTATCTAGGTTGGAATATTGCTGCACACTAACTGCACCTTTCAAGGCAGGTGAAATTGCTGACCTAGAAAATGTGCAGAGAACCTTCACGGCACGCATAACTGCGATAAATCACCTCAATTACTGGGAACGCTTGAAGTTCCTAAACCTGTACTCCCTAGAACGCAGGCGGGAGAGATACATTATTATATACACTTGGAAAATCCTAGAGGGATTAGTACCAAACTTGCACTCGAGAGTCACTCCCTACGAAAGCAAAAGACTCGGCAGACGATGAAACATCCTCCCAATGAAAAGCAGGGGTGCCACTATCACGTTGAGAGACAACACAATAAGTGTCAGGGGCCCAAGACTGTTCAAATGCCTCCCAGCGTACATAAGGGGGATTACCAATAGACCCCTGGCTGTCTTCAAGTAGGCACTGGACAGGCACCTAAAGTCAGTACCTGACCAGCCGGGCTGTGGTTCGTACGTCGGACTGCGTGCGGCCAGCAGTAACAGCCTGGTTGATCAGGCTCTGATCCACCATGAGGCCTGGTCACAGACCGGGCCGCGGGGGCGTTGACCCCCGGAACTCTCTCCAGGTAAACTTCAGGTATCACCACTAATGACGCCCACCCCGGTACCACCACCAAGGAATACCCACGGGTGTCCCGTGGCCTGGTAGGCAACACTCTCGCCTCACACATAAAGTGTTCGTGGTTCGATCCTCGTAAATTGGAAACACTGGGTGTGTTTCTTTACACCTACTGTCCCAGTTCACTTAGCAAGTAAGTAGGTACATGGGTGTTAGTTGACTGGTGTGGGTGGCATCCTGGGGGACAAGATTGAAGGACCACAATGGAAATAAGACAGTCCTCGATGACGCACTGACTCTTGGCTTATCCTGTGTGGCTGACCCTCCGGAGTTAAAAGTCCGAACAAAATCTTAACTTATCTGACCCTTACCCATGACAACCACTCAACCAACCCATCCAAACACCCCACCATAAGACCACCACCCACAAAACAAACAATTTTATTTCCATAAAGTGGATATTGTACAGTATATACAATTATGGTTATTAACATGTATAAACTTCTTGATAGAAAGTAGCTTCTCATGCAAGGCATTTTGACCAGCCTTAAACTAACTTAAAATTACTAGGCAATGTGACACATATAGTAAATGAGATTAAGAATACTTAGTTTATAATATATTTAAAGTATTCAGTAATTCAATATAAAATTTTAATTAGAGACCAAACTTCACGACCCCTACCTCACGACCCCACCCCACGACTCCCACCCCACGACTCCCACCCCATTACCACTGCACATTGACCCCCACCACACTACCACCGCACAACGACCACCACCGCACAACGATCCCCACCCCAAACTTTCAATGTTGATGGGCTGTATTTAGAGAAAGCTTGGTTTTCACTTTCAGCTATAATAAATTTTAAATTGCCAATTTTATTGAATAAGTTGATTCCCATGTAATAACTAGAGAATGGTTCTTCTGGTCGTCTTGAAACTCATAAGGGTTGGTGCATCTTAATTGAATATAGTTTTGTATTGATTTTTGGGCTGTGTGCAGACTAGTGCCATTGACATGCACAATATGCATTGGCTAAAAAACATGGGACCTGATGGTATATCACCATGGGTACTGAAAGAAGGAGTTGAAAAACTGTGTGAACCCAGAGTAATGAGCTACAACATGTCCCTGTAGACGGGAAATGTAGCGGACAGCTAGAAAACTGCAAACACGATCCCAGTATGCCTGTGTAAGCAAGGGGACAAGGCGAGAGGCACTCAATTATAGACCAGTATCATTAACATGTATACCGTCCAAAGTACTGGAAAAGGAAATCAGGAAAAATGGAACGTTTTTTTTTTTTACAGAAAGCCAGACCAAATTTAGGGAAGATAAGTCTTGCCTCACTAACCTACTCAATCTCTACAACAGAATAACGGAAATTAAGCAAGAAAGGAAAAGATGGATTGACTACATATTCTTGGATAGTAGGAAAGCATTTGACACTGTATCCCTCTAGAGGCTGATTTGCAAAGTAGAGCACACAGGGATACGATGTAGTCCTACAACAGATCAAGGAATACCCAACGAATAAAAGAAAGGGTGATGGTAAGGGTGTTTCAGGATGAGAAAATATAACGAGTGGGGTTCCCAAGGGTCAATTCTAGGACCTATATTATTCTTATTGTACGTAAATGACCTCGCAGAGGGGATTGACTCATATATCTCATTGTTAGCTGATGACGTAAAACTGATGAGAAGAATTTAAAGTGAAGAGGATAGAGACAGGCTTCAGGTAAGCCTGAAGAATAGTCAAACAAGTGGTTTCTGGAGCAAGTGCAAGGTCATGAAAACTGGAGATGGAGAAAGGCGACCAGAGATGGAATACAGCTTGAGAGCCGAGAAACTACATATATCGCTCAAGGAGAAAGATCTTGGTGTGAACATCACACCAAACATATCGTCGCCAGAGGTAGGCATAAGTCGAATAGCATCTGTAGAGTATGCGAGAATATTTAGTTAATCTTAGAACTGCCTTCAGGAACCTCAATAATGTTCTTGGACCCTCTATACTACATAGGTACATCATGTAGCATACACCAAAACAGAATCCTCACCTAATCAAAAATATCAAAGTCCTAATTAAGCATATACGAAAACTAGAAAAGCTCCATAGGTTTGCAAGGTTCCAGAGCTGAGAGAATTGAGTTATATAGACTAAAGGAACTGAACCTTAGGACTTTCGAGAAAAAAGGCTTAAGATAGACATGATTACGACATACAAGATACTCAGTGCCTTTGACAGATCAGATAGGGGGAAAAATGAAATGAAAGGCATGGGGGCGAGAGGTCATTAATGGAAAATAAAGACACAGATGAGCCACATGAGTATTAGGAAATATTTTTTTCCAATCTCAGGGTTGTAAATAAACGGAATGAGTTGGATGACGAAGTGGTAAAGGCAAACTCGATACACAGTTTCAAGAATAGATATGATAAGAGTCCATGAGGCCAGAAACCAATAGTGCCGACGATTGTGGTTTAAGAGGTTCGACCCCCGCAACACAACCCTGTGAGTACACTAAGCCACACATAGTATAATATTCTCTGGTATATCGATCCTTGTCGTAAGTCCCTTCTTGCCTTCAATACATTGCCCTCTCTCTCTCTCTCTCTCTCTCTCTCTCTCTCTCTCTCTCTCTCTCTCTCTCTCTCTCTCTCTCTCACACACACACACACACACACACACACACAGTGACAGGTTGTTCCAGAGAGGGAACACAGAAACAAGGGGACACAACTGGAAGCTGAAGACTCAGATGAGTCAAAGGGATGTCAGGAAACATTTCTTCAGCCACAGAGTAGTCAGGAAGTGGAATGGACTAGAGAAAGATATAGTGGAGGCAGGAACCATACATAGTTTTAAGACAAGGTATGATAAAGCTCATGGAGCAGGGAGAGCAGAGACCCAGTAGCAGACAGCGAAGAGGCGGGGCCAGGAGCTGAGTCTCGACCCCTGCAACCACAATTAGGTGAATTAGGTGAGTACACACATGGCAAGTGGCAGAGGGCTGGGCATCATACATTAATTAATGACTGAGAACACACAGGTTCAGCCTCACACATGTACACACACACACACACACACACACACACACACACACAACAGGCCTAGTGTCTAATCGACATGTGCCTAGGACAAAATGCTAACTAATTAACTAACCACACTCCCAGGTTCAGCCTCACCACACTCCCAGGTTCAGCCTCACCACACTCCCAGGTTCAGCCTCGAACCGTACATCACCACACTCCCAGGTTCAGCCTCACCACACTCCCAGGTTCAGCCTCACCACACTCCCAGGTTCAGCCTCACCACACTCCCAGGTTCAGCCTCACCACACTCCCAGGTTCAGCCTCACACTTCCAGGTCCACCCTCACGCTTCCATGTCCACCCTCACACTTCCAGGTCCACCCTCACACTTCCAAGTCCACCCTCACACTTCCAGGTTCACTCACACTCCAGGTCCACCTCACACTTCCAGGTCCAGCCCACCTTCCAGGTCCAGCCTCACACTTCCAGGTCCAGCCTCACACTTCCAGGTCCACCCTCACACTTCCAGGTTCACCCTCACACTTCCAGGTCCACCCTCACACTTCCAGGTCCAGCCTCACACTTCCAGGTCCAGCCTCACACTTCCAGGTCCAGCCTCACACTTCCAGGTCCACCTTCACACTTCCAGGTTCACCCTCACACTTCCAGGTTCACCCTCACACTTCCAGGTTCACCCTCACACTTCCAGGTCCACCCTCACACTTCCAGGTCCAGCCTCACACTTCCAGGTCCAGCCTCACACTTCCAAGTCCAGCCTCACACTTCCAGGTCCACCCTCACACTTCCAGGTTCACCCTCACACTTCCAGGTCCACCCTCACACTTCCAGGTCCACCCTCACACTTCCAGGTCCACCCTCACACTTCCAGGTCCACCCTCACACTTCCAGGTTCACCCTCACACTTCCAGGTCCAGCCTCACACTTCCAGGTCCATCCTCACACTCCCAGGTCCAGCCTCACACTTCCAGGTCCAGCCTCACACTTCCAGGTCCACCCTCACACTTCCAGGTTCACCCTCACACTTCCAGGTCCACCCTCACACTTCCAGGTCCACCCTCACACTTCCAGGTTCACCCTCACACTTCCAGGTCCAGCCTCACACTTCCAGGTCCACCCTCACACTTCCAGGTCCACCCTCACACTCCCTGAGCTTCGCTCAGACCTCTACAGCACAAGTGTCATCAAAGATTTGTTAAGTTATACCATGAATTAAGGAAAGATTCTGGACTTCACCTTACGAAAGCAGACAAAGCAAATGAGATAGTAATTACAGACAAGGTAGATTACAGGGGGAAAATAAACACGATATTAAGAGACAGTGAAACTCCTGTGCGTCTTCAGTGAGGCTGTTCCAGCAAGCATTATTTCCCAAGGGCTGCCACCTTCCTGTTCAAGCCCCTCAGTGTGGTTATCTAGAGGGGTAACCCCGCAAGCGAGAACTAAATATTTCTTGCAGATCATCAAGGGCATTGCTGTTGCAAGGAGGTGTTAATCATGCATCTCACTTCAACGTCACGGTGGTACAAATGCCCTTCAGATTTACTGGGCAAAATTGACGGTTAATTTATCTACATATTATGAATTAATTCTTGTATTATGATGAGATCTAAGAGAAAATATTTATGTGTGAGAAAAGTTTCACGTATCTATAACATATATTAACGCAAGAAGACAAACACAAGCTGCAGAAGAGGCTATTATTTGGACAATGTTTCGCTCTGTGTAAAACTTTGTAAGTTCATGATTAAGGTCTACATGGAGCCAAGTACATTTAATCAGTTTATAAAAGTTTTAACCTCTAATAACAGAACAAGTGAAGGTTATATCTGCGTGTACTAACCACAGAGCACACACATTATTCACTCACAGTATACATTATTCACTCATAACACTCACAGTATACATTATTCACTCATAACACTCACAGTATACATTATTCACTCATAACGCACTCACATAATGCTCATAACACATATTACTCATAAACACATATATTCATAATGCACACATTACACATTACTCATTCATACATAACACATCACTCAATCATACATGATATCATTCAAGAATACATATCATTCATATATTTTGTTGGGTTACAGGCAGTGGGAGGACGAGGCTGCAGATACACTGTGACAGCAGTGGGAGGACGAGGCTGCAGATACACTGTGACAGCAGTGGGAGGACGAGGCTACAGATACAATGTGACAGCAGTGGGAGGACGAGGCTGCAGATACACTGTGACAGTAGTGGGAGGACGAGGCTGCAGATACACTGTGACAGCAGTGGGAGGACGAGGGTGCAGATACACTATGACAGCAGTGGGAGGACGAGGGTGCAGATACACTGTGACAGCAGTGGGAGGACGAGGCTGCAGATACACTGTGACAGCAGTGGGAGGACGAGGCTGCAGATACACTGTGACAGTAGTGGGAGGACGAGGCTGCAGATACACTGTGACAGCAGTGGGAGGACGAGGCTGCAGATACACTATGACAGTAGTGGGAGGACGAGGCTACAGATACACTGTGACAGCAGTGGGAGGACGAGGCTTCAGATACACTGTGACAGTAGTGGGAGGACGAGGGTGCAGATACACTGTGACAGCAGTGGGAGGACGAGGCTGCAGATACACTGTGACAGTAGTGGGAGGACGAGGCTGCAGATACACTGTGACAGCAATGGGAGGACGAGGGTGCAGATACACTGTGACAGCAGTGGGAGGACGAGGGTGCAGATACACTGTGACAGTAGTGGGAGGACGAGGCTGCAGATACACTATGACAGCAGTGGGAGGACGAGGGTGCATATACACTGTGACAGCAGTGGGAGGACGATGGTGCAGATACACTGTGACAGTAGTGGGAGGACGAGGGTGCAGATACACTGTGACAGCAGTGGGAGGACGAGGGTGCAGATACACTGTGACAGCAGTGGGAGGACGAGGCTACAGATACACTATGACAGTAGTGGGAGGACGAGGCTGCATATACACTATGACAGCAGTGGGAGGACGAGGCTACAGATACACTGTGACAGTAGTGGGAGGACGAGGCTGCAGATACACTATGACAGTAGTGGGAGGACGAGGCTACAGATACACTGTGACAGCAGTGGGAGGACGAGGGTGCAGATACACTGTGACAGCAGTGGGAGGACGAGGCTACAGATACACTATGACAGTAGTGGGAGGACGAGGCTGCAGATACACTATGACAGCAGTGGGAGGACGAGGCTACAGATACACTGTGACAGTAGTGGGAGGACGAGGCTACAGATACACTGTGACAGTAGTGGGAGGACGAGGCTACAGATACACTGTGACAGTAGTGGGAGGACGAGGCTACAGATACACTGTGACAGCAGTGGGAGGACGAGGCTACAGATACACTATGACAGTAGTGGGAGGACGAGGCTACAGATACACTATGACAGCAATGGGAGGACGAGGCTACAGATACACTGTGACAGTAGTGGGAGGACGAGGCTACAGATACACTGTGACAGTAGTGGGAGGACGAGGCTACAGATACACTGTGACAGCAGTGGGAGGACGAGGCTACAGATACACTGTGACAGCAGTGGGAGGACGAGGCTACAGATACACTGTGACAGCAGTGGGAGGACGAGGCTACAGATACACTGTGACAGCAGTGGGAGGACGAGGCTACAGATACACTGTGACAGCAATGGGAGGACGAGGCTACAGATACACTGTGACAGTAGTGGGAGGACGAGGCTACAGATACACTGTGACAGCAGTGGGAGGACGAGGCTACAGATACACTGTGACAGCAGTGGGAGGACGAGGCTACAGATACACTGTGACAGCAGTGGGAGGACGAGGCTACAGATACACTGTGACAGCAGTGGGAGGACGAGGCTACAGATACACTATGACAGTAGTGGGAGGACGAGGCTACAGATACACTGTGACAGTAGTGGGAGGACGAGGCTACAGATACACTGTGACAGTAGTGGGAGGACGAGGCTACAGATACACTGTGACAGTAGTGGGAGGACGAGGCTACAGATACACTGTGACAGCAGTGGGAGGACGAGGCTACAGATACATTGACAGAGTGGGAGGACGAGGCTACAGATACACTATGACAGCAATGGGAGGACGAGGCTACAGATACACTGTGACAGTAGTGGGAGGACGAGGCTACAGATACACTGTGACAGTAGTGGGAGGACGAGGCTACAGATACACTGTGACAGCAGTGGGAGGACGAGGCTACAGATACACTGTGACAGCAGTGCGCATGACATGTTTGAAAGAAATTCACAAAGATGTGGAAAAAGGTCAAGAATTAAGCCATGGAACAAAGCCACGGAACAAGGCCACGCACAAAGCCACGGAACAAGGCCACGCACAAAGCCACGGAACAAGGCCACGCACAAAGCCACGGAACAAGGCCACGCACAAAACCATGGAACAAAGCCATGGAACAAGGCCACGCATAAAGCCATGTTACAAGACCACAATCACAGCCATGGAACAAAGCCACGGAACAAGGCCACGCACAAAACCATGGAACAAAACCATGGAACAAGGCCACGCATAAAGCCATGTTACAAGACCACAATCACAGCCATGGAACAAAGTAATGACCAGTCATGAACAAGGCCTTGCAAATAAAGGTGACAGCAGTCATGACCCAGTGGCACAAAGGTCATGGAAGAAGGTGAAGGCCAGAGAGCTTGGTAAACCAACTACAACTTAACATTACTCTTATCACCGCTAACTAGGCCATGTTCCACATACAAGCTTATGTGTTGATTTCTTTAATGTAACCTACACAAACTCAAGGTCCAGAGGCAAGCCTTATTTAGTTCATTTTCTAACACATGATGGTAGAAGGAAGGGAGGGGGCTTTCATGATGGTGAGGGCTTTTGGTCCAGGTAATTGGAGCTGTCCTCTTCATATTAAATCTGACTACCTTCCGATTTCCTGTGTTGTGTGACCTCTTATGAGTTTAGTGCTTTCCCAGTAGTAGTAGCAGTAATAATTATTATTCTTATTCTTATTATTCTACATAAGGGAAAGCTAAGTGGCAGGTGAGGTGTTACGACAACTGAGCTACGGTACAGTACCATTCACTTGTTACCAACAGTTACCAGCAGCAGCTGACGTTAATACTTGACCCAGGTCTCTGGAGTCCATGTTAGTCAAGCATAAACTAAACCTGATTTGTTCATTATAGGCATATATACTGGTCCTTATAGATATATTGTTGTAATTGTAATGTGTGTACATTAAGGAGTTTACATGTTCTTTCCTGTTGGATTAATAATGTAACTATAAAGTGTTTATGATTGTATGTGCTATTTGCAGTAGGTTTAATAATGTAACTATAATGCGTGTATATTGTGACTTATGGGTAGCTTAATGATGTGACTACTATGTGTAATTTCAGTATGATAAATCATTATGTGTATTTCAACAGCTGCACCATCCCAGAAACGTATCCCAGTATTCCATAAGCTCAGCCCCCTCTACCTCAGAGCATGCACGATAGCGTGGTTATAAAATTTAAATACGGTAAAATATAAAAATATGTATGCGGGTGTGTATGCATGTGTTCATCTATATGTACTAACCTATATATAGTTGCAGGGGTCGAGTCTCAGCTCCTGTCCCCACCTCTTTGCTGGTCCCTACCAGGTTCACTCTCCTGACTTCAAGAGCCATATCGTACTTCTTCTTAAAGCGATGTATGGATCCTACCTCTACCACTTCACTCTCCACTTCCTGGCCAAAGCTGAACAAATACTTCCTGACGTCCCAGTGACTCATCCGAGTTTTCAACTTCCAGCTGTGCCCTCGTGTTCCTACTTCCCATCTCTCAAAAAAACTGCCCGTATTCACCCTATAAATTCCTCTCTATATTTTGTACATTGTTATCATATCACTCAGGCTGAGTTACTTTAACTTCTCCTCAGTGGGTATAACCCTTAGCTCCGGGACTAGTCTCGTTGTAAACCTCTGCACATTCTCCAATTTAATAATAATAATAATAATAATAATAATAATATAATATCTTTATTTACTACAAGTACATGTACATGGTATACAGGCCTAGCTGACATCAATGACATACTACTATATAGAAAGTCCCTTGTTATGTTGAGCATTTCGGGCAGATTAGGTCAGTGTCCTAGGATGCGACTCACACAAGTCGACTAACACCCAGGTACCCATTTTACTGATGGGGAACATAGACAACAGGTGTAAAGAAACACACCCAATGTTTCTGCCCTGGCTGGGAATCGAATCTAGGCCCTCGCCGTGTGAAGCGAGAGCTTTAGCCACCAAGCCACCAGAGCCAGGTGTGTTCCATACTGGTGGTGCATACTCCAACATGGGCCTGACGTACACGATATATAGTGTAGTGAATGACTCCTTACTTATATGCCTTTAAGATACTCTTAGATTTTGCAAGACGCGCATTTGCTTGCAGCAGTTATTTGGTTGATGTGCGCCTCAGGCGATATGATCGGTACAGCTCTCACCCAAGATCCTTCTCCTTGAGTGAGGTTTGCCGCCTTTGCCACCCCCCTCCCGAGCCTGTGCTCCCTTTGCGGTCTTCTTTGTTCTTCCCTAAATTTCATAACTCTGTATTTGCTTGGGTTAAACTCCAGTAGCCACTTCTCAGACCAGACCTGTAGCCTGACCAGATCTACTTCTAGTCTTTTCTGGTTCACGTGTACTTGTATTCTCATTAATTTCACATTGTCTGTGAACAGGGATATCTCTGAATCTATCCCTTCCATCATGTCATTAACGTATACAGGATAATTATTATTATTACAACCATAACTAAGCACTAAACCCACAAGGGTCATAGCTTAAATGCTCAACTATCCTTATATTGTAAACTGTCTACTATAATTCTTACCTTTTAGCCTCAAAATCCCGTACTTAATTCCTCAATGAGAAATAGTTTACCAAATATAATATAGTACAAATGTTGAAACTTATACCTCATGTATCCTTATGTACCCTTGTGCTCCTTGTAACTCATCTAATGACCATATATACTGTTATTGCAACACATTGTTTAATCTGATTTAATTAATTTTATAAATAAGACAAAAGCACAAAACTATGTTTCAAAAATGTCTATAGTCTAAACTATTCAAATTTCATAGCTTAAATACTCAACTATACCCATATTGTAAACTATCTACTAAAATTCTTACCATTTAGTTTTAAGTTAATTTTAAGTCTGCCCAAAATGCCCTGCATATTAGGGGCTTTTGGCATGTACACCTCATAACATCTCATAACAAATTGTAACTCTTTGTATCATGTCCAAATAAACTACTATTACTATTACTATTACAGTGCTGCGAGGGTTAGGAGTATGCTAGAGTATGTTTTCGCTAAAGGGAAAACAAAATTAAAGTTGGTGTTATAATGTAGTCGCCGACAAAAAGTCGAAGAGGAAGTCTGCATCAGAGGTGGGACCGTCAGCGAGGTCAGATAAAGTAAATGAGTTACAGCGGTGACGACATTGGAGATAAGTTCTGCATGTCCGCTGGTAAACAGGACAGGTTATTAGTAGATGATGAACTGACAACAGAACTTGACAATTCTCACTGTGGTGCTGGGCGATTCTTCATGATATGCCCATGAGTGAGATGTGTGTGCCCGATACGAAGGCGGGAGAGTGGTTTCCCAAATAGGACAGCGATAAGAAGACCAGAAACCTAAACAAGGTTTGACAGAATACAGTTTGTTATGTATCAACTCAGATCACCGTTGTTGCCAACGGTTGTGAAGTTGTCTAAAGATTACTACAAAATAGTCTGAGAAAGGAATACCCCTATATGAAATGAGGTCATGAACAGCTGACCATGCAGCAAAGTTAGCCTGCTCGTTGCCCCGAAGATCTACATGTTCAGGGAACGTATACAAGAAAGAGTACCGAGGACAGTAATAACCCTTATAGAACCCCACTTGTGACATGCACCCATTCCGACACCTCTTCATGGACAATCACTCGCTGTTTCCTTCTTGTTAGTTATGTCTTGATCCATTGTAGTGCTTTCCTTGTTATTCCTGCTTGTTCCTCTAGCTTTTGTATCAGTCTCTTGTGCGGTACTGTGCCAAAAGCCTTCCTCCAATCCAAGAAGATGCAATCTACCAATTTCTCTTTCTCCTGCCTTCTGCTACCTTGTCGTCGAGCTCCAGCACGTTTCTGAGACAGGATTTACCATCTGTAAAGTCGTACTGGTTGTCATGTATGAACCAACTCCTTCTAGGTGCTCCACCACTCTTCTAGGTGCTCCACCACTCTTCTAGGTGCTCCACCACTCTTCTAGGTGCTCCACCACTCTTCTAGGTGCTCCGCCACTCTTCTAGGTGCTCCACCACTCTTCTAGGTGCTCCACCACTCTTCTAGGTGCTCCACCACTCTTCTGATAAACTTCCCCATAAGTTTACACACTGAGCATGTCAATAACACTGGACTGTAATTAACGCTACTTGTGTCTCGTTTCTTAAAAACTGGGAGCACATTTGTTGTCTTTCAGTTGTGCGGTGTGATTATACTCACCTATATGTAATTGCAGGGTCGATTCATAGCTCCTGGCCCCGCCTCTTCACTGGTCGCTAATAGGTCCACTCTCTCCCTGCTCCATAAGCTTTATCATACCTCTTCTTAAAGCTATGTACGGTTCCTGCCTCCACCACCTCACTTTCCAGACTATTCCACTTCCTGACAAATCTATGACTGAAGAAATACTTCCTAACATCCTTGTGACTCATCTGAGTCTGTATGTATGAATGCACGCATGTGAATATGAGAGTGTGCATTTGCATAAGTATATATATATATATATATATATATATATATATATATATATATATATATATATATATATATATAATTTTGCATTGGGTATGTATGCATGTACATATATACACTTCTGCGCGTATATACATTT